>CAMXCT020000799.1:174068-209762 GCA_947184155.2 Cladocopium goreaui | reverse complement strand
ATATCCGACCCTATCCAAAGACTCAGACCTGCAATGTGTGAGGCCACTAGGTGTTAAACTTGCACACAAAAGGAGGCATAGCCATGCGGCAAAGATGAGCAAAGCATGTTGTTTATTCATGTTTATTCGTCAGTATGTGCTCTGTACTGTTTGCGTGCACCTGCAAGTACAAGAGTGGGTGTGCGTGTCATTCTTGGCCAGTTACACCTATGCAAGAAGACCTGCGGGCATACAATTTGAGCAGCAACTTCGTTGTAACCCGAAAAGAGCAAAAGAACAACAGCAGCGCCATAGCAGCTGATGTTTACAACTTGCCTCAGTGCACCAGCCCCACTTGCCCCACTTGCCCCATTTGCCCCACCCTTGTTGCAGTCAAGATGCCCGCAACACAGGCACAGAAATGTGGGAGTGAACTGAGAGCCAAGCGACACTGTGATAGACAATAAATAAATGCATCCACCAAACAATTTTTAAAAGTACAGTACGCCTGTAAGGCTGTAAGACTCGCAGAGTTGGATGTGTGTGTGTGTATGTGTATGTGTGCCCCTCGCTTGGTCTAGACCGAACAGGTTGAATGGCGCTTGTTGCTCAATCTTTGCCCCTTAGGTTTTGGTGGAATCCTGGCTGATGAGATGGGCCTTGGCAAAACAGTTCAAACTGCCGCCTTTCTGGCTTGCCTGAAGTTCACAAACCAAGGAGGGGAGAACTTGGAGGGAACTGGGAGACTCTGAGAGCCATGGAAAAGCCTGCCGAGAACCCCTGACAAGCAGCTGCCTTTTGAGAACTGGGCGCATTTTTGCATTACCTTTAATTAACATCATTTAACTATCCTAGTGAAATCCAACCAGCCTAAAGTGAAAGAATTGAGAGATAGGATATATATATATATATATTGAGTTGTTTATGAAGATTCGTTATTTACTTCTCATTTTTTTTTGACGCGGCAATGCCCCAACGTCGGTCTGCTTCTGGTTTGAATTGTATGACAATTTCTGTACATCTTCTGAAATATCTCTGAGTTTCTCTGAGTATGTCTTGACATATTTCCGAATTCTGGATCTCAAGGTCTTGGAAATGTGGTTTCGGCAATTTGAACGGCAATACAGCAACAACATCACTTGCCTATCAAAAATGCAAAATGCATGATGGAAACAAAATGAAACAAATACATTCTTAAGATATTTTCCAGAAAGCACGTGGGCTTGATGACAATTTTCTGATTTTTTGGGGTGCCCAGCGCCGCTTGCCAAAATGTGTTTGAAATCAGAGCTCTGATCATTTTTCTTGGCTGTTCTTCATTTTTCGACCACACTTGAAACATGCAAAACTTTTCCAAAGAATGAAATGTACGAAGATTTTCGGATTTCGGGTTTCTCAGTACCGCTTCCCAACATTTATGAATGTTTTTCGTTATTTCTCTCGATTTTCCATTTTTTGATTTAATCAAAAATGAACATGTTAAGACATTTTCCAATGAACCGAAAAGACATAGATTTCTTCAGATGTTCTTGTGCTGTTTCAGATTTTCCCAAATTTTCTTGAGATTTGTTTCAATCTTTCTTTCAGTTGTTTTTCCGACTGTTTCGGTTCCTTTTTTCAGATTTTTCGAACCCTTTTTTTGAATCAGAACAAAACAATCTGAACTGTTATATTTCCAGGATTGAGCCTTACGGCTGGGGTTGGTTTTTACTAGAAGCAGGAGCTCGCTTCCTGGTAGTCGTGCCTGTAACTTTATTGGAGCAGTGGCGCAGAGAGCTGGACACATGGGCTCGGGGCTGAAAGATGCTGAAGGTGCTGAAATCCCAAATCATTTTAACCCGCAACCTGTTTCAACGTGTTTCAACGTGTTTCAAGAAGAAAAATCATTAGTTACGTTGATCGAAAGTATTGCCCAGAGCATTGATATCATTGATCTTGAATGCATGATTGAACCTTATCAAGGCGCAGAATACAGGCTTGGCAGTGCATGTGATGCATGGTGCACCACATGAACGCAAAGCTGCACTGCGAGGAGTGTGAGCCTCGGTTCATCCAGCAAAGTTTACAAGACGTACAGCCTTCACATTGGCAAAATTGGCAAATGTATGACACGCTGTGTGCATGCTGCTTTCCTCATTTGGCCTGGGACTACTGTGCAATCACTATGCAATTACTGTACAATCACTGTAGGTACTGTACAAAACTCCTTGCAAGTTTGCAAGCAGAAACTAGGTGGACCTAAGGGCACAAGAATGAGATGGGACAAAGTTCGTTGATGTTGGCAACACCGTGACCTTTTTTCCCCTAGCATAGCCCTTCTTGCGCCTGTCCTTGCTGCGTTGACTGCGAATGAACGCGCACGGAAGTTGCATTTGAAAGCGTGAGGCCTTTGAAATGCATCCCTTTCGTTTGCTGTTCACACGCTTGAAAGATGGGAAGGCCACGATAGTCAAGGTATGACGCGGAAGGTATATATATATATACATATATATATAATCCCAGCAGCATGAAAGAATACATAAGCTTCGAAGGTACAAGGCATTTGGGGCTTCATTAGAATGAGCACAAGTCGGTCCCGTACCAACATGACCAACACCCAGACCACCCAGGACCACCCAGACCCAACTCTTATGGCATATGTACCTCCTTGGGCGCTGCAGCTCTCCAGCGTAGAACCACAGCCTCTGCTAGAACGTCTATATAGAAGACCCAAGCATTATAGAATTGTGTGGACTATCGTGACAAATGTTGATGCATTCAGATGTTTTTGGTGAGGCCTTTGGATTATAGTTGTTAGATGTTGTTAATGTCGTTGGAAAAGATGGATGCCAGCGGACGAGAAGCCCAAAATGACAGCATCAAACACTCAAAAAACATAAAAAAAAACTGTTGGCATGTAGCCTATTCATCCGATTGATACCACCTTTCCTGAGACAGACTTTTGCTCTATTGACAGAGTTGAGACAGTATGTTTGTCTTGTATTTAAGACCACGACATGCGCAGTGATTTCGATGTGTGGCAGCTTTCATGACCATCTCCAGTTTTTGAAGTAGTGTACCCCTTGTTTTGGGGAAGAAAGTGCTGTTTGAACTGAAGATGCAGACACATACATATAAAGTACATATGTGTATTATACACATGTATATGACATGTATGTACTTTGTGTCCAATGCAGAGTTTGGCATGATTTGGCATGTATGCCGTGTAACCTGCTGCGATGCTGGCATTTTGTTGTCCCAGGCAGCTCAAGGAGGAGTTTTATTGATTTCGTACGCGCTGATCTGAGATTCTACTTGGTCAACTTCTTGAATTTGATTTCATTTTCAAGCATCAATTGCTGTTTCTGGCTAGGATTTGGTTCGAACTTGTATCCACCAGATTTGCGCGGTTCTAAGATGGCAGAACAACTGTTTTGCTGGCTTAAAGCTGAAGCAAAGTCACACGAGCGCCCGCCAGGCACTGCAGGCTTGGCAGAGGCAAGTGGAAGATTGTCGCGAAAGCGCAAGAGAAGTACAAGGCAAAAAGCAGATCCATTCATCGCTCTTTGGGTGCAGCATCACAGCACACATCTGTGCTGGGACACCGTACATTATTGTACACCATGGTATCACATTCTCAACATATTCTACGTGTAGTATTGCTCGACAAAGGCGTGGCTGTCGCGACGATGACAGCCCGAGCGAAGGAGAAGAAGAAGAAGCAGGGTCCAGAGCTTAGAACGGAGGATCAACATGATTCAATAAAGTCAACTTCAAAGGCAAGAATCCAGTTGATCCCGCTTGCAAGCATAGATGTTGATAAAGTTTCAACAGTGTTCCACTCCTATTTGGATGGTCATACCTTGGAATGAATTGAATGGCAAGCTTTGTGCTAGTTCGCAGAGCCAAACATCCTCTCTCTCGTACCAAAGTTTGTAACATACGATCCAGCGCAGCATTCAATTGCTGCATGTCAATTAACATGATATCAGACTTGGCAATAGCTGGATTGGTCGATAAGTCACGATAAGTGATAAGCACAAAGTACAACAAGAGTCGCAGTAAGAGTCGCAGCAAGAGACCGTTCGTATCCTTTGCTGTCAGGCCAGATATCCCTGTTGATGAGCAGAAGCTCCATCCTGAGTGGCATCGCATCGACGTTTGCTGTCTTTGTGTGTTATCATGATTCTAAATGCATAAAATGCATCTTCTAATATATATATATATATATTATATATAATATATATATAATATATATATATATATATATTGTCAAAGGGAACGTAGTGAGAACACACAAACAATTCATGCATGGGACGCCACTATGGCTCAAGACCCCACGCGTGAGCAAAATAAGTGTTCGCCGTCCGCCATGACTAACGGGTCCGGGAACTACCAGTGAATCGGGTATCACTTGAACTACAACGTCCAGAACAAGGATCGATTTGCTCACAGGTTATCAGCCGTAGGGCTCACTTCTCCCTCCGGGAGAGTGGTACCTGCGTGCTGGTAGCCGGGCCTTCTGAGCAATTGATTGAGGACGCAAAGGACCAATCAGCTCATCATCGCAAAGATGCATGGCGGCAGCGGAGATTCGCGCACCACGCAGTTGACCTTCAACGAGAACACTGCCATGCCGGTCGAGGAGGTCAATCAGTCTTCCCCTGGTGACACGGCAGACAGTGGTGGGATACGCTCTACCCGAACTACACAGTCCGGATGGCAAGTAACGACAAACAGACGAAGGATATCCACCCAAAGTACACCAAGATCTTCTCGAAACAGTCCTCGGAGTGATGTTGTCCGCCAAGGGCATCGACAATCTCGAGGGCGAACTACTCCTAGGGACAGATCCACCAGGGCCGTGACCGACCGAGTTGGTGAGAGGACCGGGGATAGTCGTGTTAAGAGGAGATCAACGATACTTCTGTGGCTAGTGAACCTATCGCCATGATAGAAGAACTACGGGCACAATGTCAATCCCTACGTAATCAGCTGAACAACATGGAAGCATACGCTGCATCTAGAGATCAACTGATTCATGACATCGAGATTAGATTCACCGAGTATCTTCAGGAACACAACCAGAACGTGTTTGATGAAGTCAGTGCACTCAATCGTAGATTATCACGTTCCGCGAATGAAGTTGCAGAATATCAAGCAGAGTTGATGGTAGCATCTCAAGAAGATGAAGGTGCAACAATGCGCATCCAAGACCTTGAACGCCGAGGTGCCCTAATGGAACATGGTGCACGACGGATCCATCAACGTGGTATGGAGATCCAGGAGGAGTACAAGGATGAAGTACATCACCTTCAAGGACTATTGGGTAATACGGAGGCAAGACTTCAACAACTTCATCAAACCAATGTCTTAACCACCGATATTGCCAATCGACTCTACAATGAAGGTCAAGAAATGCAAAATGATTTCCAGAACTCAATCATGGAATATCGTAATCGATCCGAAATGGCATCCTTCTCTAGCAATCAACTTGAAGTGATTAGCCAACAACAATCGATTGCAGTTCATGAACTATCTGAACGGAATCAACTATTGAGTGAAGCTTTGGTTCAATCTCGTAAACAAGCCGAGCTGTATGAAGGCAGTATAGACGAGATCACTAGAGAATCTAGGAAGAAGGTTTTCGAGGCAAATCAGGCCAAACTAGAAAGTGATCTGAAGCATCGAAACACCGAACATGATACCGTCAGAAGAATTGCATCATACAGGAACCAAGAGGCCGAAGCGATATCACACCTGAGGCTTGAATCACAGGCCAGCTTGAATTCGATCGCGAGGGCCGAGC
This sequence comes from Cladocopium goreaui, assembly GCA_947184155.2. Lineage (NCBI taxonomy): Eukaryota > Dinophyceae > Suessiales > Symbiodiniaceae > Cladocopium > Cladocopium goreaui. Next base: position 203,995 of record CAMXCT020000799.1, on the reverse strand, counting down.
ACTATGAAGAGCTCTACACCAATGAGCAGGAGATGAACTGCGAGTTAAAGGATGAGATCAAGTTGCAGAACACGAAGTTGCGGAGATCGTTGACTCAGGGTTCTACGACCGACGGTCGTGGCCCAGATGAGATGCTTGTTGAAGATCTACGTAATCAAGCCAAAATCGCTCAAATTAGGGTTCAGGATCTTGATCATGAAGTTCATGAATGTTTACAAGAAAACATGTTATTGAAAGAAAGATTGGCTGAAGTTGCGGATGTAGGGGCTTCGTCCCTCACCAATGCTGAGGTCCGAACTCTAAGATCAGAACTAGAGAGTGAGCGAAAATTGAAATTGGCTAGTGGTGTTCAACAATATGAGAGATCATGCATGTTCATGGGGGAAATCCAGGATAGGGATGAAAAGATTGGCATCAAGAATTCTGAGATTGTTGACATGAAACGTCACTTAGATGAACTGAGAAGAAGTCTCAAGGATTCTGAAACATCTATGGCTAGAATCAATCCTGACACACTCCCCTATTCGGCAGGCATTCCCAACACCGATCTCGCATCCAGACTGGTCATCGACAAACTGGAGAATGACGTGAGTGAGGCTAACAGTGAAAACGCCATTCTGAAATCTTGGGTTTCGCAGATCGACAAGGAGTTGACTTATGAGACAAATGTGGCTCATTCCTATCGTGGGCATGCTGTACCTCCTCAACAACAACAACAATCTCAGTCAAACAAAAGAATCGCTGATCTGCTGAAAGAGGTTGACAACAAGATCGCTGGCGGAACTGAGAGGGACTATTACAAGCCACCGAGTGGATGGGGCGGTCCGCCTGACCCTGATGGACCTCCGGACCCTTTCGGGCCTAACGGACCAGGACCACCTCCCGAACCACCAGGTTTGCCTTCAGTTCGAGGATCACAACGCGATTCAGCAGATGATGTCTCCACAGCGGCTTACACTGCAGAAGAAGTACCGAGAATGTCAAGAAGAGAGACTGACAAAGTCTATGTTAGCCCATGGCCAAAGCAACAGAATCTTGGGGTTTGGCAATCAGATCTCATCAAGAGTGTTGTTCTTTCGGCAAATGACGGAGACAAAGCCGCATGGGAAGCATGGCTACAGCCGGCTATTCGACCAAATCCTGACATCGAGCTATTGAATGACAGTGGGGGGCAACGGTATCAGTCCATTGACGCCAAGTTGTCAATTGCATTGTCAAACGTGATAGCCCAAGCCGGTGATGTTGCTCGTCATGTAGCGATCAAATTGAGATTGAGAACACAAAGTCATAGCCGAAGAGGAACCTATGTCATGGGACGGGAGATCTTGGCTATGATTTTGGAGCACTTCAGAACCCCAGGTCAACGAGAAACATCCTTCACCATGGAGCACATCGTGTCGATGAAGTATCTCGGTGACTCGAACCTAGAAGTGTTCTACGAGAAATGGATGGAGATGGTATCAAATATGATGCCGGATGACGTACCTCCTGATGATTGGCTTCGTGACGCTCTATACAAGAAGATTCGAAACTCGAGTCTTATGATGTTCGACATCAAGCAGTACGAGTCATGGATGGAGGGAGACCAAAGACGAAATTATCGCTACTTGTTGGACGTCATCGAAAGACACATCTCCAGAATCAGAGAGGACAAGCATGTGGCCGCCAGAGAGAAGTATGCGAGAGAATTTGCAGGTGGCGGCAAACCTTCAGCTCCTGCTCCGAACCCAACTGCCGCTGCACCGGATGCAAATCCAAAAGCGAAGCCTAAAGCTACTCCCAAGGAGAAGGCAGCGCCCAAGGCGAAGGCCAAGGCCGATGCAGCTCCAGTTCTACCATCACCTCAGCCTAAACAGCATGCAAAAGGAAAAGGAAAAGGAAAAGGGAAGGATCGAGCAAACAGCCGAAGTACCAGCCCCAGATCCAAGAAGAAGATCCCATGCCATTTCCATTTCATCAAGAAGTCATGCAGAAAAGGCAAAGATTGTGAATACAGTCATGATCAGAAGGTGTTCGAGGCGAATAAGAACGCAAAAGGGAATGGTCGGAAGCCAGGAACTCCAAGAAGTCAATCCCCGGCAAACAAGACCAAGAAGATTGATGAACCATGCTGGCATTGGGCCAAGGGTAAGTGTCGGTATGGAGACAAATGCAACAAACGCCACGATCCTCATCTATTTAACACTGCTCCCAACACCGAAGCACCAAGCTCAAAGGCTACTCCTGCACTTGTCCATGATTGGAGCGATGACGAAGAGACATTCCATAAGATTGCATCGAACGTGGTCAAGAAGAAGGTCAGATTTGATGAGTCTAAGACTCACGTTCAGACTTACGTAAAGAAGGACTTCGTGAAGTGCAATCGGAAATCTCAGACTGTCTCCAAAGGTCATGGTAAAGTTGGCAAGCCCACTGATCAGATAAGGAAAGATGAGCAATGGTCTTATTCATGCAGGTTAGCTTCGAGCCGAGGGAAAGCAATGGCTATTCTGATCGATGAGAAGGGTGAATACAGTGACATTGATGAAGTCCTGGTCATAGTCGGCCCTAGCATGGACATCCTGATCAGACTCGACGTCGAGGACGGTGAGGTGTCCAGGGAAGTTTTTGTGGAAAACTATGTTCAGCATATTGAGGGTCGCTATGGTAAAAGGGGCAACACAATGTGTATCACTGTTCCTGTTGAAGAGAGAGATAAGAGATTCATATTGGATTCTGGAAGTGGTCATGATCTTATTTCATCCACAAGAATAAGTAGAATGGATCTCCCAACATACGATGACAAGGTCGTCAACTTTCATACAGCAAATGGGGTAACGTGTTCGACCAAACGTTCAAGCATCAAGTTCGAGGCATTTAGCGAACCAGCAGAAGCCCACATCTTGGAGGACACACCCTCCGTGCTCTCCATGGGAAAGCGATGCGTTGATCTTGGTTACTCTTTTGTATGGCCGACCGGAAGAACTCCATTCATGTTGGATCCAAATGGCAACATCATCGAAATGACTGTTAAAGACTATATTCCCTATGTGAGCGTCGATCAAGAAAAGATCAAGTTGAAATCATCTTGTGTGGAGAAGATCATGGCAGTTCTTGATGATGGATGCTCAACATCGGAAGGTGAAGGTCTTTTGGTCATTGATGGAGAAAGTGGGGATGAACTTGAAGATCTTTCCGACTCCGTCGGACGATCCAATGTTAAGTCACCCAAAAGATCAATGAAGAAACGTAAGAAAGCTAAGGTAAGAGATGATCAGCATGAAGTGGCTGTTGGAAGTGATGCAGGTGATGCTGAGGAAATGTCATGCTATGCTGACGAGTATGCCGAGTTTGAGGACGACGGATACGATCCCAGCATCGCACCTGACGACATCCATGAAGATCATCCAATTGAAGTTGAAGAAATCCCTGAAGATGGAGTAGGTGAAGATGACGATGATGTCATTGATGTCGATGAGGAAGATGGAGGAGTCCGATTGAGTAAGAGGGGAACTTTGAAGAATGAAGCACGGTCGAAGGTTCACCTTCTGACTCATCGCTACAAGAACCCTTACTGTGAGTCTTGCGTGCGTGCCAAGATGAAGCACAGGAAAACGTTCAGAGGTGCGTTTCAACGTAAGCTCACAAAGTTTGGGGACCTGATCACATTCGACTACGTTGACAACCGTCGTATTGCTGAACAGGACTATGGCGACGACAAAACCATCTTTGTTATCAGGGATAGATACACGGGAATGCTTCAGTCTTATCCTTCTGCCAGAAAGGACAGACGCCGTTATTCGGGCGGTCAAACAGTTCATGGGCCGTCGTAAGATTCGAGAAGCATATTCCGACGATGCCCCACAGTTCGACAAGGCAATGAAGATCCTGAAGATCCCAATGGATACTTCCTTGGCCGGAAAGACCAAGCACAATTCGCTCGCAGAAAGAACTAACCAATTCGTGCTCGTGGCAACAACAACTTGTCTACTTGAGGCAGGAATTCCACCATGCTTTTGGATGTATGCCATCAGATGCGTTAGCCACTTGCTCAACATCGAGCCCAACGACGAGGAGGTGAGTTCTTGGTGCAAACTTCATGGGGAAGAATTCAAAGGAAAGATGATACCCTTTGGTGCCCTCGTGTACTTCAAGCCCAGTGGCTCACGTGAACGAGAACAACAACACAAGTTTGACCCTATGGGAATTCCCGGAGTGTTCGCCGGATACTCCATTGGTCCCGGGCTCCATTGGTCAAGAAAGTACAGGGTATGGGCGTTATGTGATTGGAGCAAGCAGAACTTGGCTTATGATGCGGAGAAGCCCATTGCCAAGCTGAGGACTCCACACTATACCGAAAGGGTCGAACTAAAAGAACCCCTTGAATTCCCATGTAAGTTAGAATATGAGAGGATTAATGTTTCCATTGAGGGATTAAAAGTGAAAGATCGTCTTGAAGGAAACCCAGAAATCCTACCACCACCTCCACCAGATGATGACGATGATGATGGAGATGATGACGATGGTCACGATGGTGGTGGTGTACCTTCGTCGGAGGTCCCACGGGAGCCAACTGCAGGAGAGTTGGAGGCCGAAAGACACCTGAACGCTATGTCAGAAAGATTGGGACCGCCAGGTATCGATAGACCAGCACATCCAGACCTTCACATTCCAGAAGGAGGGCCAGATCATTACTCCGTTGGGAAGGCCGGGGATGGGATCGTATACCTGAATGACGATGGTGAATGGGTGAAACTCAATGCTCGCGGTCATCCATATCGTATTGATGAACGTGGTTTTCGCAGAATATCTACTACTCCAAGGCCTTCGAAATATACCCCTGACGAGTGGAGGAAGATGTCACCTACTGTCAGAAAAGGGATTGCCAAGGCCGAAGAGAAGAAGCTTGAAGCAGAAGAGGAGAAGAAGAAAAGCGATGCGAAAATCAAAGAGAGTGAGGAGCGAGCAAAGAGAAAAGAAGAAAAGAAGAAAGAGAAAGAAGCAAAGAAAGCCAAATCCTCCAAGAAAGACGACAAAGATGATCATGTTTCCGGAGTGGCCATGTCCCAAGACCATGTTCGAAGAGGCAAAGTTTTTCAGTACGGAAAGAGGTCTAATTCTCCCTTCGGGAGAGGGACCGTTGCCTCTGCTCCATGCTATTCAGATTTATCAGACACTGATGTACCTGATGATGATGACTTCTTAATGGAGTGGGACGAATGGTCTGAGATCGAGAAGGGCAAAGGGCCGAAAGCCACTTGGAACAACGACAAAGTGTATGACTTCAACCAGGGGAAAGTGGTGGCTGCTGCGACGTTGCACAACACCAACGAAGTACCCCAAGACGCTCGTGGCCTCAGTGATGTTTTCCTTCCATTTCCATGTATGCCATGTATTAATCATTGTGGTGATCATCGAGAAAAGCTAGCTTCAAATGATGATGGAATCAATATTAACAAGATGTTCAACACTGCAGTGGCTAGACCAGTTGGTCGAAAAGAAATGATGGAAAACGATGATGCACGTAAGGCTATGAGGAAGGAATGGTTGGGTCAACATGCTGCTGGAGTCTACGATTTCAGTGTCGTTAGAGAATATGATGACGTTGTTCGTGAAGCAAAGGCAAACAAGACAGAGGTTCACATGGCCAGAGTACATGGTATCTGTGTTGAGAAAAACTATCAGTTGCCTGCAGGAAGTCCCAGTAGAAAATTCAAAGGCCGAGGTGTCTTGCTTGGTAACCAGGTGAAGAACCAATTCTGGGAGGCTGCTTTCTTCCAGGACTTGGGCAATTCTCCAGCTACTTTTGAGGCATCGAGATGGGCTGATTTCTATGGGTGTCTTCCAGGCCATAATGTAAAACTTGCCGACGCCATCCAGGCATACATTCAAGCAAAACTAACCGGACCACCATGTTGGGTTGAGCTACCTGAAGATGCCTGGCCTGACGATGTCGATTTTCGAAAGTTCCGTAGACCAGTTGTAAGATTGGTTAAAGCTTTGTATGGTCACCCCGATTCGGGAACAATGTGGGAACAACACTGTGATCAGAAAGTTCGTGAACTCGACTTCGTCCCCGTTGGAGAAGAATGGCCATCAATGTATTTTCACAAGAAACTGAAGTTACTTCTTGTCATCTATGTAGACGACTTAAAGCTGGCAGGACCGGAAGAGAACCTGACTAAGGGTTGGGAGATGCTTCGATCAAAACTCAACATCGAGCCCGAGACTGACTTAGGACTCTACCTTGGTTGTATTTTGAGAAAGGGATCTACCAAACTTCATGATGGAACCCCGGTGTCAACCATGACCTATGACATGGAAGGTTTGTTGAAGCTGTCAGTTGAGAAGTACTTGGACATTGTTGGAAAAGATACGAAGTTGAAACAAGTATCTACTCCAAGTCTACCTGAAGAAACAAAGAAACACAAGTCTAGAGCACCATGTCCCGGGAACCCCAAGAACAAGAAGGTATGTCCATGGTGTACTCATGAATTTGATCCGGACGCTCCATTGTTTTATGAACAAGGAACCCAAGGGGAAGACGTCTCGCCTGGGGAGTCTGCTGAGAGAGGTGCATTAGCGCCACACGCTGCCAGCGTGTTGATGAAGCTGCTGTACGCGGCGAGGATTGCTCGTTTTGATCTGCTTCGTTCCATCAATTCCCTGGCCAGGAATGTAACAAAGTGGACCATTGATGACGATGCAAAGTTGTATCACTTAATGTGCTACGTGAATTCCAGCCTATCTAAAAGAATGACCGGATGGGTTGGGGACAAGTTCAATGAATTGACACTGTCTTTATTTGCTGATGCTGATTTTGCAGGGTGTGCACGGTCTTTGAGATCAACTTCAGGGTCTCATATGCATATCCAGGGCAACCACACACGGTTTCCTTTGTCCGGGGGCAGCAAACGGCAAGGATGCGTAAGCCATTCGACGCCTGAGGCTGAAATCGTGGCAGCCGATGTCACCCTCCGTACTATGGGTTTGCCCGCAATGAGCATCTGGGAAACGCTGACGGGAAAATCGCCCAAATTATTGTTCCATGATGACAATCAGGGCATGATCGGTGTAGTCAGGTCGGGTCGTAACCCCACTATGCGGCATCTTGAGAGGACCCATGGCATAGCCATCACTTCCCTCCATGAACATTTTACTCGGGAGAACTACGTACTTATGTATGAGGTGACCTCGAAAATGGCCGCTGACATTCACACCAAAGGTTTCAAGAATCCGTTGGCATGGAAAAGAGCATGTATGCTCATCAACCTGTTGGACCCTGGTGACATCGGTACGAAAGATCTGCTCGATATGGTCTCACCCACCACGGATGTTGATACCACTGTCCGACAAGTGTTTCAAACCAGAACTCAAGATGTTCCAAATTTTCCGTATACCGAAATACCTATTCTACCACCTGAGGTGTATCAGAAGGGTCTTTCTGGTAGAGAACAACTACAACAACTACCTGGTATGGATCCCATATTGGTTGTTAAGACGCCGACTTTCTTTAGAAAGCGACCATCCGGTGTATCATTGCCTCATGATTGTTTGAGAAGTACCTGGATACTTTCTCATGGCAAATGGATCAAGGTTGAGGATCGAGTTCCACCTGTTCAACAGCAAGACCGTTTTGATCAATGGGTAGAACGAGCTTGTTTCCAATACCATCCGTGTAAATTTAGTATATCACCTTCGGTGATTACTAGGCAATCAGCTGGTGTTGTCTCACCGGGACACCTGGCGTCAACAGCACGACAAGGGCTCCATGCTGCTGCGGTGCCGACTCGTCAGACTCCAGTCCTGAAGTATCCTCAGTTAACTGTGGGGGTAGGTCAACTATTTTGTCATCAATCCCATGGAAATGAACCCACAACCATTCATGCAGCTCCATGTGGTACTGCTCGGGTGATCAACACGCTCCTTCGAGTTGTTCATGGGGGGAGTTCTGGATGGGGTAGTCTTCCAATGGGATTTCCTCCTTCGGGGGACTCCGATGATGATCCATATCCCACAGAAAACAAAGATCCCAATCGACGACGAATTGTACTTGCCGGTGGTGATGTGATTGCTGGTAGGGTATCAAAAGACAAAGCATATAACCCCTCAACGTCGTCAAGAAAGGGAAAGAAGATATCCAAAAATGAATGTGATCAAGATGAATGGATATGGAAGGATGAAACGACATTGACGAGAGTGCACAAAGTACCAAGAAGAAAGATGTTTACCCCCAAAGAGGCTGACTTTCTGCCATGTAAGCTGAGACGGTTTAGAGATGAACGGGAAACCAACCAAGTGTTTCAGTCAAATGGGAGATTGATCCATGATTCATGGAGATTGGCGGGGAACAACATCGAGAAGACCAATAAAAGAAATGAATTTTGGACAGGGACCACTACCTTCAAGATCATATCCAATGCAGACATCAAAGATGTGATGGACAGCGGATCTGACGTGGAGGACAGGGCATCGTGCCAGGACACTGTGGTCACCTGTATCCTTGATGGGAACATGAAAATCATTCCATTGGATGACATGTTTATTGCCCATCATTACAAGTTGAAGCATGAGACCAGAAAACAAAATGATTGGGATATTCAGATGACACTACATCGAAAGAATGGGAAGATTCTGACATATCACTTCAAGCAATCTTATGCTGATTTTCTCGGGAAGATACTCAATGACGTTACCATATCTCTCAACGTCTATGAGATGAAAGATGATGTCCCATGTCTGCTCCTTATGTGTGCCGAAACGCAAAGTATCATCACCAAGATTCATCAACAAAGTCGGTTTAAGATGATGCATGTGGTCACAATCACCGAAGATGACAACCTCATGTCCAACTACGGAAGGGCAAAATGGAGACGTTGCATCAGGGGGCCTAGTGACTGCGTGTTCTTTGCGGGACCTTGCACCGGTGGTTCGCCGTGGAATCGGTTAAACAAAAATGTGAGTGAGGTCACAGCACACAACATCAGAATGAAAGCACTTCTATATTGGGAGCTATGGGAAGAGTTCACATTGTGTTTGCAGCGTGTACATGTTTTGCATGCAATGGCATTGTTGGAACTACCTCGAGGATGCGACTATTGGAATGACGAGAGAATGAAGTTTCTGATAAGTGGAACCCAATCAACTGTGCATGACTTTGATGGATGCATGTATGGCTTGAAATCACAATTCAAAGATGTTGGGACCGCAATCAAGAAACCATGGAGGATCGTATCATGGGGGGTTGAGTTCTTTGACTTGCATGAAAAATGTGATGGCTCACACACTCACGGTCAATGTGCGGGTAGAGAAACACGTGCAACACAATTATATACCGAGAAGATTGTCAGATGCATCCTTCGTGGTGTCACAAATCAAATGTTGATTAACAACGTTTATGGAAGGAGATTTCGACCAAAGGTTATGGAAGAAGAAGGTTACTATAAGTCGAGGTCATGTGCATGTGTCATCATGAATGACTATGAATGCGACACCAACGTGAAGACCATCAATGAAAAGTTATTTATTAACTTCATCACCCGACGAGGCGGTGTGAAGGTGAAGCTGAGGCTGTATCCACTTCGTGGATCACTCTTGGTGGATCCGGATCCCGTTGAAGGTAGATTGAAGGTGAAGTCAGGCTGTTACCTGCGTCGTTGGTGCGCCTTGACGGATCCGGATTCTCCTCGCCTCATTTCGGTCTTCGCAATGGCTGGAACTGACCTTGTAATCCCATCAGCGGCCAAGGGGATCAGCTTACTGAAGTCAACCCTGTCCCTCATTCAGGAGAAGAAACAAGAGCACAACCTTCCTGCTCCATTCTCAACCTATGAGGAGGCAAACTTCAGGGGTTACAAGGACAAGGACCTCGACGAATGGTTGGATCGAGTAAAGATTTCTCCTCCTGTCGTTGTGGCCTTAGCCTTTGTCATGAATAGAAGTGGCAGAATATTCGTAACTCATGCAATCAGGTTGCTAATGAAGATGCTGTCAAAAGTGACCAATGAGAATGAGTTGAACATGTCTGCCATTAGTTTCATCGACAAAGGGGCCCGATTATCAAAGTTGGTGGAAGGGGCCGCCAGAAACCCAGAGGAGAAGGGCATCATGAAGCTCTTGTGCACCTTTGAGTGTGCGATTAGAATAGATGAACTATGGGACACCCTCAAGGACCACTACACCGGGCAAAATAGTATGATCAACAAGGAGATCACGGTTAAGGGACTACGTGACAAGATTGCAAATACGAGTCCAACACACCTAGGATCCTTGAATCAGACATACCCTCCATATGGAAGTTCATGTTACCAAATCCGGAAGAGGACGAACTTCGAGGAGATTGCCCGTCGAAAGTGGGAACAATGGTCATTTGAAGTGATGCAACGAGAGGCACCTGCCCCTGACGAAGTTGAAGACCGCATCAAATACCTGGTTAACATCATGTACGAGGAGAGCTACAGCTTAGGCTATGCGCTCCGTCGCCACAATGCAAGGGCGACAAGCAGCCAGGGTAAGACCATCATTGTCCAGAATGTCCTGGAAGACGATGTCGATGAACTATGAGCTCAGCTTAGAGCGGACGGCGGCCGTCGTCCACTTACAAACCATCCTCATGGTCTCCAAGATGCTACATGAATGGATGGCGCGACTGGAAAACTTCAAATCCATGTCGCACCTGAGCGAGATCAGAGCTGATCTGGTCAGAATGAAGAAGGCCATTGACCTCCGCGACGACATATGGGAGTTGGGGGGTTACAACATCGAGAAGGCCGATCAGGGCATGTTCGAGGAGGTGGAGAAACGAAACAGGACATTTTCCTGTATTCGCGACTATGTGACGACCACTGCCACTACACAGATGGGCCAAGGAGCCTCAGAGGTCTCCCACATCGATGGTTGGGACATTCCGCTGATGCCGAAAGACGGCAGAAACCCTCCAAGTCAACCAGATCATCCAGGTTGGGATCCTTCACCGATCAGAATGATGGATGACAAGCAACAGAGGGAAGCCGATGCGCAGCGGGCACAACAGCAACAACAGCAGACTGGGCCTAGTGGTTCCACCTTCGGTGGACACGATGGTTCCAGTTCTGCGGCTGGGAGTGCACCACCACCAAAAGCACCACCATCGAAGGCAAGACCATCTACACCTCCCGCGAAGAAGGACTGGGTGATTCCTCGGGTACCAACCGGATATCTTTTCAGGACATCCTCAATGCCCGACCAACGGAACTCAGAGTTCATCACATCGGCATGGATGGACGAGCGGGATCACTTCCTACTATCAATCATCCAAGGCCCAGCAGCTCAAGCTGCCAGCACTTCAGGTTCAGCACCTTGGGCACAATATTTGAGGAGAGTGACCGCATATGCATGCATGGTCTTCGGGATCTGCAATCCGGCGGTCGTGACGGAGGACACCGCGTCCACCATCTCCGAGAAGGACTGGCTGAGGTGCTACAGCCACATCGTCCGCAAGTACATGCTGACGCGGACAGGGTGCTATTTGTCGACTGCAGGAATGCTCATGATGCTAGGGCAGCACGACGTGAATGTCGCCAACCAATCTGACTTGGGCCGCATCAAGAAGATGATCACCAACCCACTTGCTTGCAGGATCATCGAAGCACCAAATGGTCCAAGAGATCACGACATGTTGGCAGGTGACTTCAGGGCTGGAACTACCATCCTTATCACCGATTTGATGTTCCGCGTGGGAACCCAAAGTGGGACGCATGGCATCCAAATGGGATTAGCTGACATGGGATGGGAAAGTGTTGAAGTATTCAAGATCCATGATTCCGATGCAGAACGACCACTTCAACAATTCCTCGAAACCCTTGACAAAGTCAAGCAGTACCTCAGCACGGATACCGTCGACGATGGTTTGATAACTGTGCATCTTTGGTTGTCATTGCAATTCCTTCATGCCCAGAAACCACCTCATTGTGTCATGCTTGAAAATGACTTCAAGAACAAGTTTGTCAAAGGGGTGCTCGATCTTGATCAAGTTACGTCCCGACCCCTGATGGTCGCCATCAACAATGACTCCATGTTCAACGGTATGGATTCTGTCACGTCAAGACTCGCAGATGAGCTGATCGAGAAGATGAGGCTCCAAGGGATCTTGGTGACATCTGACCAAAGAATGTGGCGATCAATGTATTCACAATTTGGGAAACAATATCCAATATTGAGTACGACCAAGAAGGGGACTTTGGGGAAGACGGCAATTTGGTCTGTGATTGAGAAGAACCTATTTCGCCAAAGAGTATTCCTCATGTGTGCCACGAACCGGGAACACGTTTCAGTCCTCAACGAAGGGGCGTTCAAACCCGATGAATCTGGCATTAACACCAAAGTTCTGGAGGATATGACTGGACCGACTGAGGCGTTCAAGATTGCCAGTGGCGAGATGACCCCAGGTGACTATGCAAATGATGACACAACAATCTTCCAGCGAGGCCCTGGAACCGCCGTCAACCGATTCACAAAGGACAAGAGGTTCAAGACCAGTTGGGTCGAACCAGTAGTCGGCACCCACGAGTTGGAACCAGTTGTTTCCGATCGATGCATGTGGTTCACCATCGACACGGAGAATTCCGACATCCTATGCACGAGCTGCAGAAATGCGGTGACGATGGATGAGGTCGAGACATGCCAGTCGAGACCATCCCACTGCATTAATTGCTCCGCCAATACCCAGGACCACTACAAGCGTTCAGCTCCAACATTGGAGGCCAGAAAGTCCGTCCTGCTCCTTGCGGCCAGATTGAAGGTTGCATTTGAGGATCTTGGTGTTGACATTGTTGACATCAATCAAGGATTTCAGACTTGGCTTACCTTTACTGCGTCTTCGTTGATTTCAAACGCATCGTTGGCGTATGGGGAGCATTTGATGAAATCTCTATCTCACATGGGAGGAGTCAGGATTTCGAAGAGGCAAGCTCTGGAAATTTTCCGGAATGGACGCGGCAAGCAATTCAGCATCTATCGCAAAAGAATTTTTGATGAAGTCGCGAAGAAGTGGCTATTGATCTACAGAGTCACAAAGGATTGCGGAAATGTCGCATACAAAGACTTCTTCGAGAAGGTCGCCGTTCCCGAGGTGAAAGAGAGGAACGAGATCTTTGGATTCTCCCGTGCATCTGCCGAGAAAACTGGAGATATCATCGAAGTCTGGCTTGGTGTCTTGGATGTAGCCAACATGGCCAAAGGAGTTGTTGATGTTTTCAATGCCAGTGTTGATCCAGCTGAATACCTCAATGGATTGGAAAAGGCATTGGCTCAGTTCACATCGACATCAAGAACATCAAGCACCATCAATGACAAGAGACGGGGATCCTTCGACTGCACACTGCAAACCGCAGAAGCCGAGAGGGTCATGAAGATCATCCACGCAATCCCCGGATATGAGACTCTGGCCAATTTCAGCTGCCTCACGGAATGGGAGAAGGATCAGGTGTTCTCTCATTATCGCAGGAAGAACAACATCACAAGGGGTGACGCCAGCATGGGCACTGATGCCGATGCCAAGGCAGGTGACGAGCCTTCGGCTCACCCTGGGGAGGAGGAAGCTGATGAGCCAGCAAACGATCCCACTGATGTGGTCAGGGAATCAGAGATGTCGGGGAGACAACAACTTTTGGATGCGTTGGGAAAACTCTTCACTGTCTCTGAGGATGTCAACGTATGCTTGTATTGTGGTAGCACCAAACATGGCCATCTGGAATGTGAACATGAGAAGAGAGATGAAGTCAGAAAAGTGCTAAAGGCCGTCCGAGCTTCGCTCGAGGCTGATAGTCCCACATCTGATGACGTCGATATGGAGCCTCCTGAGCACAAGAAGGACGGTTCAGGTGCTACTGCGGGGTCGGGGCAAACAGATGAACCTACAAAATCGAGGTTTAGCGAACACCAATGGTATGACAGCATCAGAACTATGTCTGAAGTTGGTGACCTCGATGAGTATGGTAAATTCTGCATTGAAGGACGTGATGTTACAAAGCTGGGACCACAGAACGTTGTTGATCTCAACGAAGTGATCCGAGACGCTATCGTCAGAGGAGGAGGTGACACTTGGTCAGTGCCAGACTTCATGGCAAGCTACTCTGACAACAACATCAGGAAGACCTTCTACAAACGTGTCGAGGCGCCGCAAGATGGTTTCTTGAAAATCATCCCAACTACAGGGGCCCATTTCTTCAATTGCTCCTACTTTGGCGGCGTGGAATATGCGACCAACTACCGCTTCGAAACTGGCAACCGACTCGATGCCTACGAGGACAAGGTGAGTGCGTCACTGAACAGGATCCTACGGCACAATGTGGGGAAGGTATCAGAGCAACAGAGTTTGCCCTGTGATGACGCCGGCTGGGTGCCCATCGAGGAAGTGCTCAAATGTGAGTCCATTTGGAGGCACGATTATGCACGCTGGCCACATGTATTCCTTGCCCCAAAGGGAAGAGCAAATGATCAGAGGGCATGGAATGTCGACGAGGCGAACTTTCGCATGACATTGCTCTTCAAGATCATGTTCCACTGTGCCAGGTATGGACGTCGTGTGCGTGAACAAGTTTTGGCATTTGGGATCAACAAGGATATTGATCGCCGCAGCCTGACGTGCATTGACAACAATGTCGACGCGGATACGAACATTCCTGATGAAGGTCTACTGCTCTATCCAGTAGCAGTTCGTGCTCCTACGGGGCACAAAGAAGGATCTTCGAGAGACGACGTTTCATTGCTGTCCTCGCTGCTTTCACATCCAATCGCACCCAACACTGTTTTGTCATTACCGGTTTGTTTCCACATCACCAAGAAGACCAACCTTCGAAGCATTTGGAGGCAGGGATTAATTCCAGGAGGTCTTGGAGAAGGTCATCGGATGTTCACGTTCTTCAACCCGTACGTACCATGGGATCACAGATCATGGACTATCACGAAGAGCGTTGATACGCGTAAGGGTGACTACATATGCTTGTTCATCCCGACCGAGACCTTGATGGTGGAATACGGCGGTCGACTAACTGACTCGGGACAGATCGTTTCACCAAGGATCATCCCATTCTCGGCAATCAAAGGTGGATGGATTCAGGACCCCAGGGATCAGTACAACAAGACATGGCTCCGGTTGTTCGTCCCTTCGGGCGACGACCAGGTAGTCCGGTCTGGAACTATCAAATCAAGAACGGTAGCCACCAAGGAGTCCATCCTGAGGGTTGCAAGTCAGTGCATCGACGCCGAAGACCAACCGTTTGACGAGATTGCCATGGATGCCATGAACATCGTCAACCAATTCAAGAACAACCTCATCGAGCCTGGCGGACAAGAACAATACCTGGCCCGCATCAAGCTGATTGACTACATAGTCGAACGCAAAAGGGTGCAAACTTCAGGTTGCCGCCATTGTCCTCACTGTATCAATGAGACGCCGACAAAACTAGCAGTGTGCATAGTTTGCTGGACAGAACTCGAGAGTTGCGGGATTCGTCCATATCGGCTACAAGCTCCTGAAGACAAGCTCCTGAAGACGATGAAGATGAGGCCACAAAGAAAGAGCTCGATGAAGAAGTTCGTCGACAAGAAGAGTCATTGTTCAAGGATACGGTCAATCAAGCACAAGAAAACGTATCCGAATCCAATGATTATGGTTTCAATCCTGACGAGGTCGACTACAATGAAGGCGACGATGAGGAAATGGACCAGGAGGAGGAGGCTCAACGGGAAGAAGACGAAATCATTGAAGAAGACGATGATGAAATGGACGTCGAACCTGATGATGAGCCCTCTACCAAACTTCCAGCATGGACCAAGAATCTTGAGAGCGGCAGCAAGGGTATGCCAGAAGACGGTCTTATCAACAATGATGTCTCCGAGGCCGCGGCTCACTTGTATGACAATGCTGTCATGTCAAAGGTCATCACAATGTTCAGGCACTACTACAACCAGAGAGTCACTATGACCCCTGAGGCGTACCATGTGCTGATGACGGAAACCAGGCGAGTCCGACTGGACCTGGACGACTTCTGCCCCTACACAGGCGAAGACCCGGACGGCAACCTCAAGCGGCCGACAGAGCTGGAATTGGATGAACTCTTTCAGGAGAAAGGGAAAAGGAACTCCTGGTCAGAGGGGGAGAAGATGTACTCAGGACGACCAAGAAACATGATGATGCCTGTCATCAAGAATTTGGAGATCTATGAAAAGATGATGGAATTTCTGGTCTGCGCCGGGTACACTCCCGAATCATTGGGTTTCCTCATGCCAATGAACCGAATGCAGGCCGATGCCCAAGGGAAACAGGAGATGCGAGTAACCATCAGCAATTTCCTTCGACGACTGCTCAAAGGAACATTTCCAGAGCACGAGTCGTATACCTTCTTTCGCTCTGGGAGCCACGGCTTCCCCAACTGCATCGAACTCCCAGCATTCTCAGTATATCTGAGCCTGAGGGAGAAAGAACAGAAAGTAGAACTGCTCTTTGCCGCACAACAGTGTGGCATTCCTTTGCCTCAAAACTTTGTTAGCAAAATGGCATATGCTATTCAGCTGGCCGAGGCCGAGGCGCAGAGGGGAAAGACCGAGATGAAAACGAAGATGGCTCCAACACTTGGCGACGAAGTGGTGGGTGAAGTATTCAAAGCAGTTGGACATACTGCAGCATCCAAGTTTGCTAAACCACCTGCGCAACCTTCACAGACACCTGAAGGGACTGGTTCAGCATCGTCATCATCGGCTAGTGCACCAAAGGGCAAGGCTATGCCGAAAGCCCATGAACCATCAAAGGCACCGCCTGCAAAGCCTTCATCGCCGAAAGCTGCTCCAAAACGTGCGGCAGGATGGGAGAGAACTCCGACAGCACCTCAATGGAAGAAAGTCCGCCGTGAGCAGTGAACTTATTACCTCTGTCCGCCAAAATGGTCACTGAACTACAAGATGTGTATCGTCTTTGTAAACAGATGATCAGGAAAAGACCAACTGAGTGGACTCTGAGCGAGGCAGTAGACTAATTCGCTTAGGTTCAAGACTTTTGATATTCCCAATCTGCATGAAATTCTGTAATGTACACGTGAATTCGTTAGTTAGCATTGTAAATCTTTGGTAGCGAAGTGACCCATTTCTCCCTACGGGTGAGTGGCGAGCTTAGCCAGCGTAGATAAGTAGATGTTAGCTAGCAATAATTCGCGTTGTACAGCTTGATGAAACGCCGATGCATCGACAGCCAGGGAGTAGGCGAACCCTGAACCATTATTCCCTTCGGGAATGTGGGGGAGGGGGAACCGAATGGCACGTTTTATGTACATAGGCGTAATTCAAGTAGCAGAAACAATCTAATTCAAAGTTCCCTCTCTCGTGTCCGTGGTTCGAAGAATACCACGGGCATGGGGGGTGTCAAAGGGAACGTAGTGAGAACACACAAACAATTCATGCATGGGACGCCACTATGGCTCAAGACCCCACGCGTGAGCAAAATAAGTGTTCGCCGTCCGCCATGACTAACGGGTCCGGGAACTACCAGTGAATCGGGTATCACTTGAACTACAACATCCAGAACAAGGATCGATTTGTTCACATACATTATATATAATATTATATATATATACATTATATATAATATTATATATATATATTATATTATATATATATATTATATATTATATATATTATATATTATATATATATATATTATATATTATATATTATATATATTATATATAATATTATATATATATATATACATTATATATAATATTATATATATATATATTATTATATATATATATATATTATAGGTTCGTCCGCTCAGGCCCTGGGATGTGTTGATCGTAGATGAGGGACATCAAATCAAGAATCCTTCGTGTCAATCTGGACGCTCCTTGCGCCGAATCAATGCACGCTCTCGGATACTCTTGACTGGGCCAGAGGCTGAGCTGGGGAGAGGCCAAGATGAACCAACACTGTGCAAGAGAGACTTGGCTGTGGCAAGATGTGGCAAGTCACAATTGGCCAAGGACGCCACTTCAGAACAAGCTCAGCGATTTGTGGGCTTTGATGGATTTTGCGTTCATCTTAGTCTGAGACACAAACATTGCAAACATGATCTGAATAGATAGCTGCATTCAAAGAAGTCTCAGAGACGTACGAATGTACAAAGCACATACTCAAACGATTGTTGGTATTGGGTTTCAGGTTTGTGTTTTGTATGGAGGTGGGTGCAAAGTTCCACTGGAATGTGATACACACAGGGCAGTTTCGCAGAGCTTGTGAGGGCATGTGTTTATCCCGGCAAAGAGTGTATCGTCTTTTTGTTGAGTTGGAAGTACCTTATAACTTGAGGTCAATGTGACAATGCACAGCAACATAAAAGTTGCGCCCACAAAAAGATACTATACTCAGTTGCGTGTGTGTGTAGCATGTGAAGAGATGCAAAACTTCTACTCTTGCAGGGGGCCCATGGGCACTTGGATGGCATGGGCCAACGAAGACCCATCCAAGTTGCTGTGCAAACGTACCTGCAATTTTATTTTCCGATCGACATGGCACGGGGCTAAGCCGAGAACCCCTCCACGAAAAGTCTTGTTTAATTGCATGTCATGGAATTCAGTTCCCGACGGATCACCATGATCCAGTTCTTGTCTAGTGTGATTTCCATGGTGATTCCGACATGGTGCCATGGACCCAGTTGAGGGAACCTTTCTTAAGGCGAATGCGGAATTCGTCTAAGTAAAGCGAAACAGTCGGCCTTTCGGTTTTGCACCTTTTGCAATGTCCCGCTGCTCCTGTTGTCTATGTGACCCTCGGGCAACCTGCTGAAGGGATGTTGCTCCGAACCACCAGAAACCTTCTTTTATCGCTGATGCTCAAGCTTTGCAACATGACGAGGGATACTGAAGGCAACAGGCATGTCCTCTTCCTGCAGGTATGGTCTTTTTGGTATCTGGTGAGGTCAAACATTTTGTGCATTCATTTGAACTTGAACAGCCGTTTAATGCCCATGTGGTGTGACCGACTACCGTCCCTTCGAGGGAGTAACGCACGACTCTTTAGGTTTGAACTGTCCCATTTATTTTTTTTGCTGTTTCACTCCTCTTCATCAACCAGTCCCCCATTCGGTCCCTAATTTTCCCTGTGCCCCTCTGTAATGTGTCGTGGGTTTTAGGTGTGTGCTCTGTGCTGGTTAGGTCCGTTTCTCCGTGTAGGTTGGTTCTTGAGGTTCGTTTGTTCCCTTCCCCCCCTGTGCTGTTTTGTCCGTTGGCCCGTCGTTGGTGTCCGCTTATTTTCTTCCTCTTGCCTTTCAGCGTTTACCCGGCTTCGGCCGGGTGTGTGTGTGTGTGTAGCATCTGAACAGATGTAAAGCTTCTACTCTTGCAGGGAGCCCATGGGCACTTGGATGGCATGGGCCAACGAAGACCCATCCAAGTTGCTGTGCAAACGTACCTGCAAGTTTATTTTCCGATCGACATGGCACGGGGCTAAGCCGAGAGCCCCTCCTAACCGCATGTTGTGGGAATCAGTTCCCGACGGATCACTACAATGATCCAGTTCTTGTCTAGTGTGTGTGTGTAACACCGGAACAGATGTAAAACTTCTATTTAGATGCAGGGGGTGCTAGGGATGCACACTGGACTGGCACCAACGAAGACGCCAGTGTGTCATCTGTGATATCGATGGGGACGCTCATCGACATACCTGCTGTTCTTTTTACTGCAATGGCACGGGGCTAAGCCAAGTACCCCTCTCTGACATTTTCAGATCTACCTTACATCAGTAATCTGATTTAATTGCACGTTGTGGATTCAGTTCCTGACGTATCACTTTCCATGGTGGCTCCGGCATGGTGCCATGGACCCATTTGAGGGAACCCATTTGTGAGAAAGAGGACGAACGGAACTCCGAATTTACACATTTTAATCTGGTAATTCGTCTACGTAAAGTGAAACAGTCGGCCTTGCCATTCCTCACCATTTTTGTGACATCTCGCCGATCCTGCCGTCTTTGCGATGCCCCGGACAATGTCAGATCCTGCCGTCTTTGCGATGCCCTGGATAATGTCAAATCTGCTCAAGTGAAGCTGCTCCGAACCTTCCTTTTGGTATCAAGTCAGCATTGTGCAGCATGACATCATGACATTTGAGGCTACAGGCATGTCCTCTTCCTGCAGGTATGGTCCACTTTGGTTTCTGGTGAGGTTGAACATATTAAGCACCCCATTCGTGAGAAATTGAATAGCCGTTTAATGCCCATTTTTGGGTTTGACCGACTGCCGTCCCTTCAAGCGAGTAACGCACGACTTACTTTGTCTAGGAACTGGATCCCATTTATTTTTTTTGCTGTTTCACTCCTCTTCATCAACGAGTCCCCCGTTCGGTCCCTAATTTTCCCCGTGCCCCTCTGTAATGTGTCGTGGGGTTTAAGTGTGTGCTCTGTGCTGGTTGGGTCCGTTTCTCCGTGTAGGTTGGTTCTTGAGGTTCGGTTGTTCCCTTCCCCCCCTGTGCTGTTTTGTCCGTTGGCCCGTCGTTGGTGTCCTTTTTTTTTCCCTCTTGCCTTTCAGGGTTTACCCAGTTTCGGCCGGGTGTGTGTGTGTGCGTGTGTGTGTGTGGACCATCTGAATAGATGTAAAACTTCTTTCCGTTGATTTCGGTGCTCTACTTGTTTGGTTTGACTCTTCATGATTTATTTTCAATTTTCACGCAGGGGGACACAGCATTTCACTGGGACTGTGTCCAACGAAGCTACCAGTGAAATGGGATATCCGGCTTGGCCAGCTGGACGTACCTGCACTAATTTCCATTTTCGTTAATGGCAACCGGCTAAGCCAAGTACCGGCATGTCGTTTCCAATTTTTCTCGATCTTAATCACTGTACAGTTTTCGCAATCTGAATTACTGCTGACCTCGTCAGATGGAACAGTTGCATCTAGCAAGGACGTAGAAAGAATTCTTCTTCACTGTTTCTCACGCCTAGTCATCCACTTTCTCCTGTCAGGTTTAATAGAAGTGTTTGTGCACGTGCGATGCATTCCACATCAGTAATTCGATAAGATGTTTCTGAGCAAGTGTGTCACTCATACCGTTGTCCGACAAGGTGGTATGAGCCCTTCGGGGAAAGCCTTTCTAGGCTAAAAATTGACGGTAAAACGATGTCTGAATTTACACTTTTGAATTAGTAATTCGTCTAAGTAGAGTGAACTGCTGGCCATTTTTTCATTGTTTCACACGTCGGTCGAGTGATTGTTGAAACTGCTGGCTGCTGTGCCTGGCACCACCTTTCTTTTCTATCGTTATGCATAGCTGGAAGCCACGACAACAACCTCCTTTTCCAGTGAAGCTCAAGCGCATTCCCGAAGCCATTTTGACATGAACAGGTAACAGGACATGCTTTACAGGTGTGGTCACTTCTTTTTGGTTTCTCGGTGAGGTTCAACTGTGCACGTAATTCATTTGAACACTGATAGCCGTCGATAGGGTTGACGTGAACGCAGGCCGTTGAGCCTAATGAGGGGAAACTTGCACGATAATGTGGAAGCATCATGTCATAAACTAGTTCCCCAATGGGTCCCTATTTCATGTGTTCTTGCGTTCTCCTTTCTCCAGGTAGGTTTGGCCCGTTGCGTGCTGAGGTTGATGTTGGTTTTCGCCGTGTCAGGTTGGTTCAGGCGCTTCTGTCTTCCCCCTCCTCCGCTGGTCTTGTTCCGTTTTCCGTCGGCCTCCGCTTTTCTTTTCCCTTG
Source organism: Cladocopium goreaui (assembly GCA_947184155.2). Lineage (NCBI taxonomy): Eukaryota > Dinophyceae > Suessiales > Symbiodiniaceae > Cladocopium > Cladocopium goreaui. The sequence continues at coordinate 182,286 of CAMXCT020000799.1, read as the reverse complement.
CCTTTCCAGGGTTGCCCGTTTTGGGCTAGGTTTCATGTGTTGGTGTTTGCTCTTTCCCTCTTCTTTTGCGTTCCCCTCTTTGCGTCCTGGTTAAGTATCTTTCATCTCATTGTCATCTTCACCTCATCTTCATTTCCCTTCCTCTTCATTTTCATCTCATTGTCGGGACCTTAATTTCCCACCCTCCTGCGGGAGGGTGTGTGTGTGGACCATCTGAATAGATGTAAAACTTCTTTCCGTTGATTTCGGTGCACTACTTGTTTGGTTTGACTCTTCATGATTTATTTTCAATTTTCACGCAGGGGGACACAGCATTTCACTGGGACTGTGTCCAACGAAGCTACCAGTGAAATGGGATATCCGGCTTGGCCAGCTGGACGTACCTGCGCTAATTTCCATTTTCGTCAATGGCAACCGGCTAAGCCAAGTACCGGCATGTCGTTTCCAACTTTTCTCGATCTTAATCACTGTACGGTTTTCGCAATCTGAATTACTGCTGACCTCGTCAGATGGAACAGTTGCATCTAGCAAGGACGTAGAAAGAATTCTTCTCCACTGTTTCTCACGCCTAGTCATCCACTTTCTCCTGTCAGGTTTAATTGAAGTGTTTGTGCACGTGCGATGCATTCCACATCAGTAATTCGATAAGATGTTTCTGAGCAAGTGTGTGGGTGTGTGTGTGTAACACCGGAACAGATGTAAAACTTCTATTTAGATGCAGGGGGTGCCAGGGATGCACACTGGACTGGCACCAACGAAGACGCCAGTGTGTCATCTGGGATATCGATGGGGATGCTCATCGACGTACCTGCTGTTCTTTTTACTGCAATGGCACGGAGCTAAGCCACGTACCCCTCTCTGACATTTTCAGATCTACCTTACATCAATAATCTGATTTAATTGCACGTTGTTGGATTCAGTTCCCGACGGATCACTTCAATGATCCAGTTCGTTTCTAGTGCGTGCTTTCAATTCTGATTCACCCCGCCAAAAGGATTCAGGCATCCAAATTGGAATGGAAACACATCCAGCGGCTGCTCTTCGATTTTGGAATAGGGCTGACCAGACTGGACAGCTGAATTTGACTGGCCACATGTTGACCAGGCCCAACCTGGCCTTTTGGGCAACCATGCTACATTTGAGAGGCCGAATTGCTGCCTGGTGTGCTCAGACTCACTGGAAATGACTGGAATTGACTATCAGATCTATCAGATAATGGGTTTCCCATGGTTTCTCACGTTGATTGTTTTGCAAGGATTTTTTCAAATGTTTCCCCCTTCTGGCAAGGAACTTTTCTGAGCAGATCGCCAAAGGATGGGAGTCTCAGGTTGTTCCTTTCCTTCACAAAGAAGTAAACGAAAAAAATACACAGCAAATTGTTCCTTGATGGAAACATTTGTTCGAAAATCCAAAGTGCAATTTGTCAAGAGACGTCACTTGTTTTTATAGTTTTGACCGTTGGACTGTTCGTAGACGTCGTAGGCCCTGAAAATCTTAGCGGTTAGCGAATGCCATCGCACCATCGAATGCCTAGACCGGTTTTTGTGGCCTGCCATTGAATTCCAAGCGTGCCCAGGCTCAAAGAGGAACGCCTCGCGCTTTGCAGTGGAGCTCAAGGATCACTTAGCACGGGCCCTGGTGATAGAATTTGCCTGAGAATTTGATAGACATACCTCTACTGTATGTATCTTAGTTTGCTGTCTGGAGTGAATGATTCTGATGAATGAACTGTCCTGGCTAAGCAGAAGGAGAAAACCTGGCGGTTGATGACTGCTGGGTTTACTTTGCCAAATTGTTTGACGGCGTTTGAAGAACGGAAGCACATGGAATATAACATTATGTACTAAATTGCGATGTAAGACACTTTGGGTGTAGGCGTTGCATCGCGGTTTAATCGCATTTTTGGCAAGGTAGGCATGAACAAATGGCAATGTTTCTGCTATGCTTGTGGAAAAGGCCCGAGAGCTCAAGAGGCTGACAGCTCCGCATTTCCTGCGGCGCTTAAAGTGTGAAGTTGCACCTTGGAGCAATCGCTGGTTTTAGTGAAAACAGTCCAAAGAGCATGGTTCCCACAACGCAACATTAGTGTTTTCTTTGCATTTCATGTCGCTTGTTTTGTAGCTTTGTAGTACATTTTTTGATCAAAACAATTTCTTGCAATTCTGTTCTGATGTTGCTGCCTCTTACAAGAGCCATGGTGTACTGCAACGACTGATTGCTTTTGCCATGAAAGATTCAGAAACATCGATTGAGTTCAGGCAAGCTCAAGCGGCTCCACAGAGACAGCAACTCCGCGCGAGCTACCTCCGAAGACAGATGTGATCTTGTGGGGGTCCACAAAGACAGATTGATCCAGTACCATCCTATCATCATAGAGTAAGTCTCCGACCCCTTGTTTAGGGTTCTGGCTCTTTGTGGCGTCTTTTTCCTGAAATGTTGACTTGAAAGGATGAAGGTTTCAAAGCAAATCCAGCAGTGAAGCTGACTGAGCAATTGCAGTTTTTGCGCCTTTGCATATGTTGCAGACATCCTTGAAATTCCTTGAGATGCTGCAGGTGGCTAAATCTCACTCCTGCTCAGATGGAGTTGTACAATCTGTTTCTCACAAGCGAACTTGTGTGACACCCTCAGATTCAGAATCGCTTCTGGTGCTTATGCCAGTTCGCTTTGAAAGCCAGAAGCTGAAAATTCACAATTTGCCAATTTGAATGATATGGCAGGAACGGGAGCGTTTCTTTTTAAAAGATGACCAACAGCTCAGGTGCAAAGCTCGAGGGGGCACCAAATGTGGTATGGAGGTGGGGCCCACGATGCGAGCATGAAGTACTGTGAAGATTGTGAGGTCTACAAAGACTTAGAAAATTCTAGAAAGCATGAAAGGAAAATTCTGTGAAGTCTTGTGCCTTGGCACAGAACTACGTTGCATGAGAGGCCCTTCGTGCACTTGCCATGCTGAAGAAATTGCTTCTCAGATGCAGAAAAGTCTTTTCTGGGTCCAACTTCTTGAGCACCGGCAGTCTCACTTGCATTCTTGTTTGTCTCTAATGTATTTTGGGCTTGGGCATGTAGCTGAGTCATGGCTTTGCCAACTGAGGTGCGGGCATCCGCTGCTGTGCCTGTGCAGGGCTAAGCCTTTACAAGTCGGCTTTGCAGTTGGCTTTTACAAGTTGGCTTTTCAAGTTGCAAGTGCCAGTGCACAGCAGAGGCCCCAGGACGAGTACAATCAATGGCGAGCCAGCGCCACAGAATGACAGATTTAAAATGAATGCATTTGAGACGACGGGGATAATTTTTAGGCGATTAGGAATTAGAGGTGCGGTAGCAGTAGCAGGAACTTTCAGCAGCTCATGGCCCATTCGTCGATCGAAATGATATCGAAAGGATATCGAAACGATTGAAACATTGTGAGTCACATTGTGAGTCACATTGTGAGTCACGTAGTGAGACACATGGTGAGACACGTGGTCACGTGGTGAGACACGTGGTGAGGCCCAAACCTTAGCAGGTCGCAGCCCGGTCCCACAAGCTGCACCAGAACCTCGAGAAGTCACAGACACTCAGGAGGCTGGGAGCTGAGCAAATTGACGAATCCGACAAGTTTCAGGATGACACGGATGGAATGCATTGAACTGCGATACATAAGGAAATGCATCTCCATGACATGTTCATGAAATTATTATAATTAAATACGATTACACTACAGTAATAATTTAAACATTCATGACACGAGATAGGCACAACTTGGATACAAGAGTGCTTTTTGCAGGCGCCCGAGTGTCATGAGCTTCTACCGCGCCTTCGAGCTCTTTTGCAATGCTCTTAGGTTTTAGTTTTACACTGCAATCAACTGCAATAGCAGCAATTCGCAGCTTGCCAAAACTTTCAAAACGGTTCGTGCCCTGTCACGCTCACACGCCATGATATTTAAGCTGCAGACTGTCAAAAGATCCAAAAGACCATGAACAAAATGAACGCAGACTTGCCAAACGTCGCCAAACGTTGCCAAACGTTGCCAAAAGACATCAAAAGACAACAGTCAAACAAAAGTCAAAAGACATCATCATATGATCGCGGATTTGGCGCCCAGGCCAAACTCTGCTCAGGGTGCCGCTCTACTATCCACGAAACTGAGAGTGCTCTCAGTATTGCTGCCCCAACTGCAAAAAAGAGGTGCAACATGGTGCAACATAGAGCAACATAGAGCAGCTGTTTTCACCTCATCACATAAACATCACAGTGTGATTGCATAGCAGCGGTCAGAAGGATTCATAGGGCGGGTCATAGGTTATCTCGTCAATGATTGGATTGCACACAAATTGTATTCTTCGCCAGGTCATCGCTGCCTGATTTTCTCCCAAAGTGTGAGGATGCTTGATCTTATCCAGGCCATACATGGCGACACTGTATGAAGTTCACCTCATGATGACTTATGGGCTCATTGACTGGAAATCATTGCAATGCGATGCAATTCAGTACAGTTCAATCATTTATTGATATGGTCATTATGGTCGATATGTATCGATATGTATCGTGCGTGAAAAAACTGAAGTGAATTCAAGTTCTGTCTGCCTTCTGCCAGGGCTGTGTGCTCAGAGTGTTAGGGCTGAAGTTCTTGCGCATCGACGGCAGCATCGACGCAAAGGACTTTGGAGCAAAGCAAAGGGTACGATGAAGAGACGATGAAGATGAAATGAAGATGAAGTCATGATTTAAGTCATGATTTCCGCATGCTCGGACCAGATCAGCGTTGGTTTGTGCTTGAGAAATCTTGAGAGTGCAAGATCTTCGACTTGGCTGGCTCTTTGGTGTTTTGATGATTCTTAGTATGGGACTGTGTATAATCACAATTATATGATTAGATATATTACAATATATATATATATATATACATGACCAGTACCAATTCTGTCTGACTTTAATTATTGATTCCAGCATGGTATGACCATTGCGTCTTGAAAGCAGAACACTTCCTAGTATTCTTGTGCCACGAAGACTGAAGATGAATGTTGCAGCTGCCCCGTTGAAACATGTGAATTTGCAGGATAGAGATTTGAAGCTGCAGAAGTTTCAGCAAGAAGACTCCAGATATTTTGCTTTGTGTTTCACCCTCAGAGTGCTCTTACCTTACAAGTCATTACCGCTGTATGGGATGAATCTTCCCTTGTTTTGACGCTTCCGCAAGACTGTGCCAGACTGTGCTCAGGTTTAAGCATGCAGGTTGGTGGTACTGGACTCACCGTCACTGGTGCGAATCGAGTGATCCTGGTTGACCCAGCATGGAATCCATCAGCAGATGCTCAAGCAATCGACAGAGTTCATCGAATAGGACAGAAGCAGGAGGCTGGGTTCATGTTGTGTTACAGTGTTACCCAGGCATTGCATGGGGATTTTGAAAAACCATGAAAAACTTGTTGACGTTTTCAATTCAGAAATTGCTGACAGGTGGTTGTGTACCGCCTGATTGGCTCTGGTGCCATCGAAGACAAGATGTTTCGCCTTCAAATCTTTAAGGGCGGCCTCTCAAAGACGTTTATGGAACATGAGCAGCAAGTACGTTTTTTTACGCACAAGCAGTTGCGGCCTTGGAGTCTGTGTTTCTGTGGCATTCTTGCGAAGATGGAAGAGTTGCGGCGCATTCTTGACACATGAGGCTGAAGTCTCTCTTTGAGCAGCCGAATCAGTGCTCCCAGCTGATTTTTCCAAAACTTTTTGCCATTCAAATCTGACCGCACAATGCCAATACTTTTGGGCTTGCAATTCCATTTAAACGTGGATTCTATATTTTGCATTATTTTGCAATGTCAGAGTTGGAAATTTAGCAAAATACGCTCTGCGGCCTGATAGAGGGGAAGAAGCAAGCCGTTTCAGTTCATGGGTTTGCTGGAAGCAGAAACACTTTGGGGCCAGAGGGCGTAGGACCCCGCCACGGATGCAAATTTTGACAATATGTCTTGTGCAAAAGAAGCTTAAAGCGCTACAAAAATACACTACCTCTGTCAACTTTTGTGCGGCCCTGTAGCAAGCCCAAATGCAATTTCCACTCAATTCATTGCCACCAACAGAGGTAGACTCTGCAAGTGATGGTATGGTATGGGAGTGTCTACTCAGCATTTTGGCGACACTTCCATACCATACCATGTTTTTTTCATTTAGCAAAAAAACTTGCGGGCGCACCTTGGCCTGGTCCGGGGTCCTATGAGCCCAGAGCATTCGCTGGAAGGATTTGATCGGAGAATGGTTGCGGGAAGCCGTCGCACTTTTTTAACTTCAGTTTGGTGGCCAGGGTTGCACCAATTGGATGGTTGGCAGTTGTTGGTGGGTTGATGGTCGGTTGTTTGTGGTTCATGTTTGGTCCCATGATAGACTGACAGACACTCCAAGCTTACGCGGCAGGTCGACCTCAACGCAGTCGCTGATGGCTGAACAAATTGGAACAGAAGCCTTGGAGCACGAAGACCTGCTCAGAGCGCCCTGCTGAGCTCGGCGTGGACATGCAAAGATGACAAGACAAGAAAGGAGAGAGTTGGGAAGAGGGTAGCAGGGGATCTCCTCGATTTGGGGAGGCAAACCTGAGCCTCAACACAACACTTGAGACATTCCAAAGGGGCAACAGGTTGCATACCAGTTTTCCAGCAAACTGTTCTTTTGGCTCCCTCATGTAAAGCGCTGAGGTGGTTGCTGCAGATGTTGGTAGCACTGATGATCCTCAAGCTTTGGCATTTTGGCAGAGCTCTGATGTTCTGGGATTCTCAGACTACCAAAGACTGTTTATGTTCCTAGAGCATGCAGATGCTGCAGAACAAGAGGCTGGGATGCAGAACGTACACATAGTGATAGTGAGTTTGATTAAGGAACATTTTGCCATGTGCACATCGCATTTGTTGCAGCAAGCAGATGCAAACAGATGCAAAACTCCCACATGTTGCATTTGTCCTGGAGGCAGTGGAACAAGCCAAGGAACTAGCAGCCAGGTTTGCACTGACTTGGGCATAGAGGAAAGGCTATTACAAAGCCGTCAAGACGGTTGAAAACATTTTGAAAACATGGCATATGGCCGCATGACCTCTAAAGTTTCTAAAGTCTTGATGTCCTTTCCAAATCTCAGGGATAGGTCCTTTGGGCCTTTGGGCCGGCTTGTTTGGGAAACTTCAGACGACTGATCCTCCACTTGCCAGTGGCATGGTCTCCATAGTGCTTACGCAACAAGATTTGCTGAACTCAGCTGAAGACATGTCAAGACGTGCCGAGATGCATTTTGGATCAATTTGATTCTGCTATCATTGCCATTAACTGTGCACTTCATGCCATTGAAACTCTCCGAAGGCTCAAAAGTGAGGAGTATGTGAAAGACCAGGTGATCCAGGGGAAATGGCGAGGAGACAGATCTGCTGCGAAGGAAAACTTGCACAGACCTGAGTATATCCGCACAACAGTAAAACGACTCGCGACTCAAGAACATCCAAGACCTGCCAGGCAGAGGATTGCAGAGGTAGTGTTTTGAATTTAAACAATATTTTCGTATCCTTTGTCAATTTGGTTTAGTATTCTCCGAGGCCACCTCAAACGGAGTCTTGCCCGCTTCATGATGGCTGACATCTGGCTTGATAACGAGATGCAGAACATGGATTGTTTGGAGAGATGTGTGCTCACTCCCAAAAAAGTGAATGCACGCCATGCCAGCCTTCGTGCCCAATAGATGGTCGAACCGTCCAACAGGATTAACCCACATCACAGGTCATTTTGCTTGAGGTGTGGCACAGCTGGCCAATTAATTAGACATGCCTTGCAGATATTGTGAGGGATAGAGATAGAGTCCTTCCCTTGCAATATGAAAGTGAATCGAGGTTGAATTGGGGATAGTTCACCGAATTTCGATGCGCAGAAAAAATGTGAGGAATCAATACAAGTATGTCAGATTCATTGTAATGACAATAATTAACCCAGCATACAACCCCAAGAGCAAAGCTTTGCATCTCCGTTGACGCCAATTTGGTATTGACAGTTGAGCGTCTTGGTTCAATTATACCAGCGCTGACCCCAAACAGATGTAGAAAATCTCAATTATATTTTAGTTTGCGGTAAAGGATGTCATTTCGACATCCTTCCCTGCATTTGTAGCCCGCCCTGCCCCATGCACCCCACGGAACCCAGAGTGGGAGATAAATATGGGAAACAAATGGGAGAGAAGTGTAAACTCATGCGGCCAAAGGAACCCAGA
>CAMXCT020000799.1:67500-171622 GCA_947184155.2 Cladocopium goreaui | reverse complement strand
GCCGTCCGGATTTCGATCCCTTGCACAACCTTCAGGCGCTCGCCTTCCCCTGATCGAGGATCATCCCCAACCAGAAGGCCGCGAACCCCCCAAAAGACTGCAGAGACCACTCTCACCATCCGGCATACGCTCCTCCAACAAGAAGCGTGCACCAACCTTCAGTTTTTCTTTTACTTCCTCAACTGGGTCTCCAGCAACATCCGCCACTATTTCAAAGAAAGTATATTCAACTTCACTCCAATGGAGAGATTTCTCTAGCGCTCCTTTCACCAAGGTAAACAACTCCACAATCTCGGGGTCTTTCATAAACTCCCTCACCTTGTTTCGAGTTGATTCATAAATCTGACTCTCCTTCATGGTTCGCTCTAGTGCCCGATAGCCCAACTCATTGGCCGCAGCATCTTCATTCACCACTTCCCGCGGCCCTTCTTGCCTTTGCATCTTCCTTTCTTCCCCTTTCCGGGGCTCCCCCCATTCGAGGGTGGTGTGTCGTTTTTTGTGTCGCCTTCCTTTTTCTCGGCGCCTCCTACGGCTGCGTGACTTGGTCCCCAAGCCTGGCGCCTCCGCGGCCACTGATCCTGCTGCAGTCGCAGATCGCTCCTCTGCTCCTGCTGAGCCGCCTTCAATTCTTGACGGAACCATGCCCGCTGCTCTTCCTCGGGCACGATCAGCTCGATCAGGTTGGCCTGCCCCCATTGACCTTGAGCCACAAACAGCTCGATCGACTTGATCCTCTGCACTGCCACGTCCAGAGCCCGCAGCAGATCGTTTTGAGCTATCATGTCGACCAAAGTTGTCAGTGTTCGCAACTCTCGAAGGTTCCTCAGTCCTATGGTGTCTTCTGGATGACGAGGAAGGTAAATCTGGCTTAGGTAAGCCCTTGCGACCGGTGGCATCTCCTGGTCCTTCACCGCCGTTCCCCCGCCTGTCGACCTCTCAGTAATTCCTGGAATCGGCGCAATGTCAGATTGGCCAACACCCCAGGTCTTTCCTGATGGGGCCGATGGAGACGGTCTGTCCCCTGTGGCAGGGCGGCTAGGCGAAAAAGCGAGTCCGAAGAAGAACTGGTTGTTGAAGAAGACTCATCACTTGAATCATCGGCTTTCCTTTCCTCTCCCTTCGGGCTCTCTTCCGTTCTTTTTCAGCCTGCCTCTTGGCTCTTTTCTTATCCTTCTTTTTCTTCTTTGAGGCATTAGCCTTTCTTATCTTGAGGGCGCTGTCTGCAGGTTCAGGCGCCATACGCTGAACAATCACGCCTTGAAATCCACTCGCCTTGGGGCTGGCGCCCTTCTCCTCCTTCTCTTCACGGGGTCTCTCTCCTCCCCTAGCGTCGGCCTTGGCCACTGGTCTGTCGCCTCCTAGTGCCGCTCCACCCTGGCTGCCTAAGGCTGCAGCAAGCCCATCTATGCCTTCAGCGCCCGTCTACACATCCTCGCGTGGCCCCGGCGGGGGGTTGCCATCTCCAGGAACCCCAGAGCCAGCGCCCCCACCACCAGGAACCACAATGTTGCTGAAGTCAATCAGCTTCTCAGCCTCGTCTCTTTTCACTCCCTTCAGCCAATTCAGAGACTCATAGCTCCGTCCCAGAAGGATGCGAAATACATCCATATGTATAGGATCACGGTAAACCGTGGTGTCAGAGCAATGAAGCGCTTGGCGTTGGCAGAAATGAAGCGGCACCACTTTGGTAGGAAAGGTGGTGTTAACCCACCATTCATAGTACCCATCTTCAACTCCAACAAAGCGACTCAGCCACGTCTGACCTTCACCGGGTTACACCTCAGTCCCCCGTTCCTGAAGCTAGATGAGACCTCTTCCTTGTTGTCTCCCGCCATCATCATAGAGAGACACTTCGATTAGGGTCAGCCTCTCAAGACCCAACCAATGGTCATTAGCTTTCCTTCCAGTTCTTCTCCAAGGCTCTGGGGCACTCATGAGCAAATCTCCTTGTCGTCCCCCTTCCCGGTATGGACCAGGTCGGGAATAAACTCAGAGAGCCGCCCACAAGTGTCCAGAGCCACCTCTTTCACCTAATCCCTTGAAACCAAATGCTACCAAGAGTTAGATCAGCTATCACACTATCAGAAAGGAAGACCACCAACTATAATTATATATATATATATTTATAATTTTATAATATATATATTTATTATTTAAATATATTATATAATATATATAAATATTATAATTATATATTTATAAAAAAATTCAATATCATAATATATTTTATTATTAATTTAAATATATTATATATATTTTTTATTTAATATAATTTTCATTTTATAGAAAATTAAACAAACATAAAATATATGTCCAATCGGGAAAATCAATGCGTTATTTCTTTGAAATACAAATTAGTATAAGACGCCGCGTACTTGGGAAGTCAGAGAAGGCAATACAAAATCATGTAAATCAATATGGGACACTGTACGCCAGCAATTATCTATTCCATTTAATATTCGGTATTTTTTATATTTTTTTATGGCTCTAAAATTCGGAATCATATTGTGGACGTTATTTTTATACAGTCATTGTTTTAAATTATTTCGAATTATTTTTTTCACAAAATTAAATGGGACGCAAATTTCACCACCACTATAATCAAACCGAAGCGATGGATACAATCCAAACAAATACACAAGCCTCCTGTGCCAGGTACAGCCTGAGGCCTACAGGTTCACGGCCAGGGTGCAAATCCGATTATGACTGGCACGTGCCGAGCAAGCGCATTAGCGCATCGCCCTGCTCTCATGTCCGACAAGGGAGCGTCGGCCGTTGGCCTCAAGTATGCAGGGCTGTTGCCACCCCGATCGCCCGGCCAGTAACGACTGCTGCGTGTGCCCCTTGTGGCACACGCAGCTCGGTGGTGGGAAGGTAAGCAACAACAGCAGCAGTACGACCAGCAGAACCAGCAGCAGTAGTCACGATCAGCAGAACCAGCACGACAAAACAAAACAAGGCAAGACAACTCACGCATTTCCAGCGATACTCTAGCGATACCCCGGCGATACCCAAAGAACCCCTCGCCATCAATCCCCCTCATCATTTCAACTTAACCACATCTCCAAATTTCAAAGTAACAAAACCCAATGCAATCAAATTCCCCATGGTAGTAACATAATAAATAAATTCCAAATTTGCAAAAACATAGGTAAAAATATCAATAATCAAAATCATATTTTCCAGACACAAGCTGGACGCAGCACGCATCGACTTCCATAATTCTTTCCCCTCAATTAAACGCAGCAAAATATATAAATGCATTGAATTTCCAAGTGGAGCGTATAAAATTATAAATTTAGAAATATATATATATATATATTATTTCAATAAAATCTCGAAAATTATATTTATTCTCTGGACACCACAAATCTTTCCTAGATAATGCCTAGAATAATCAATATGGCTCCTGATAATAATCTACAGGGTAAGGGTGTTAAGTCAGGCATACTCGTCTAAAATCAAATATCCCCATAAGCACAGCTCAAATACATAATCCCGCGAAAAAACCAACCAACACATATCAAAATACCATGGGCACACGCGTCGCAGGGACTTTTTCGGAATAGGCTAATTTCATCGGATTTTGCGCATATTGTAGTAAATCTCAATATTGTCATACATCTTAGGAGATTCGAACAGGAGAATACAATGGCACAACGTGGGTAACAAAGTGTACACATCCCTAAAGCCAAATGTTGGACCCAATGGCACAGCCCGTAAATGCAATAACACATCGCGGGTAAACAATATTATATATTCCACAATTGCGCAGGGTAAATATATGGGTGAATTTGAAGGTCTGTGCGCCGCGCGATATCGCGCGAGGTCCGTGCAAGGTTTGGCCCACCCAATTTCATTCGGGTAACAGAAAAGAAACAGCAAACAGGATCATGCACTGCACAGGTGTTGGTTCTAACAGGTTCTAAGTAGTGGTACTTTTTTGAAAGGTGACGACAATAAGTGCCAAGAATATCAAAACCTATAGGCAGATAAATCTTGAAATCAAATTTGTACACACCAACATCTTCCCAAATTCCTGGGGCACAATGGGGCACATGCAAAAGAAGCAATCACTCCCAACAACTCCTAAAATAGAAGTCGTACAAGAAATATCCCAAACACAATGGGCACATAATTTCCGGACGGCTTTAGACAAGCCCGGACGACTTAACGCAATGACCTAGTAGCAACTATCTAGAAAATAACGTAGAGTAGAAGGCTCAACTTGGCCCTGGGTGTGGTGCTTTTTAAGCATTCCCCGGGAATGGCCCAGGAAGCATTCGAATCATTCGAACAATAGTTCGATTAATTTATTATCCTTTTTCAGCCCTTATATATCCTTCTTTCTCTCTAGGAAATGGTCAGAAATAACTACAAGTATATAGATCAAAATCAAGTTGTCCGACTGAAGGGCCATCGTCGGAATTCCCCAGGAATCCCTGGGCAAAATGTGGAAAATTTACTGGTCTACCGGTTTCTGTCTAGAAAATAGGGAGCCTGGAAATGGCAATGGGGATTTAATTTCGTGAGATTTCAACTTCAAAAATATAATTATGACTCATTATGACTTATTTTTTATTAAATCTATATATTTGTAATTATTTGTATATATCTACCCAATAGTTGATTTTCCTAAAGATATTTCATTGCTTTGGATAAAATCCATCCTTTCTCAATTCCTATCAGCGAGGCATCAGCCAAGGGCAAAATAGTCTTTTCGCTTTCAGTTTCCACGGCACTTGCCCTTGCTTCTGCATCAAGAAGCTCCGCGTGGTCCAGAATCCTCATACAAGTTCGAGCTTCCAGCTGGCGCCCAACCTCTGATTTATCCTCCAGCAAAACTTCTTGCATGAACAAATCTTCTAAGGCGCTACAGCTCTCTGCTAGGTCTCTTGCATCTTTGTGAAATGATTCTGACAAGTTCACTTTCCCCAGCCATTTGTCCGGAAATCTACCAAGTGTCCTATACTTGCCAGTCAGCCAACTCAGACCACAGACTGGAAAATGTAGAATGCACGGATCTGGGCAATCGACAAAACCGTCCACATCCATGTGCCTCGGATCTGCCAGAGCTGTACAACTTGTCGATCCGGGAGGCAGTTGCCAGATGTGCTGGTTCTTTGGATTTGCGTGGCAGTCAGTTCTGCAGGCGCTCTTTCCATTGTCATAAAAAAGGAAGTACTGACCTCTTTTTGATCTGTCCATCCAAAATCGTAGTGCACTACGTGCCTGAGCAGAAAGAGGAACTGCGAAGTGATGCTGTTTGAAAAGTGTCACAGTCGCAAAATAGTCCTCAGTCTCCGCCTTCTCGGGAACACCTTCCTTGCAAGGGGCAATGTTCACAAACAAACAAGCAACAAACAAACAAACAATCAAACAATCAAACACAAAAAACAAACGCACACACACATCATGTACACACACAATCACATATGCACATATATATATATACATATACAATAGAAATAATAATAGTAACATATACATATATATAATATGTGTGTGTGTGACATGACATTGCATGACAAGCCATGCCACACCACGTCACAACCCGACACAAGATGCCACGACACCACACGACACCACATGACACTACATTACCCTACCCGTACACTTCATTACATTGCATTGCATTGCACTACACTACACTACATTACGTGTATACAGCGCGCTACATTACACTATATACATGACATGGCATGACTTGACATTGCATTGCATTGCATTGCATTGCATTGCATTGCATTGCGTTACATGCGCGCACTTTACGTCACTCTATTGTATCAATTTAATATGATATGCAATATTGCGTGACGTGTACTGTGCATATATATATATAATTTATATATATATATATTGAATTATATTGATTGTGCGCGTGTGTGTGTGTGTAACATCTGAACAGATGTAAAACTTCCTTGGTTTTTATCTCACATTTGCAGGGGGCAGGAGCGTCATGGTAAGTCTCCTGCCAACGAAGACACTTACCATCGACGGTGATACCAGACTTGGCCAGTCTGGCGTACCTGCATCAGTTTTGTTTTCATGATGGGATGTGGCTAACCCGAGAACCACCAAGCCGTCATTCAAACAATTTATTTTACATCTGGAATTACGTTTGATCATTCATGCTTGATTCAATTGCATCAGAACCTTCCTCAGTATTTTCGCCGAAACCATGTCGCCGACAGTATTTTGATTTTCTGGATTTTTCGCCGAACATGTCGCCGATGTATTTGGATTATTTTGTCAAAACTACGTCGCCGATTTATTTATTTATTTTTGATGACGATCTTGGCCATGGAAACCATTCAGGAGAACTTCTATTATTCGTAGGATGCATCGTTAATTTCATTGTTTCGTATCTAATCTGCATGTTTCAGGATTCAGTTCCTGCCGGATCATATAATGATCCATTCTTGTCTAGTGTGATTTCCATGGTGGCTCCGACATGGTGCCATGGAGCCATTTGAGGCAACCCTCTTTAGGGTGAGTGATGACTGTCCTGACTACCGAATGTAACGTGCAACAGTCTGCCTTTCGGTTTTGCACCTTTTTTGCGAAGTCCTGCCGCTCCGGCTGTCCCTTGCGAGCTCCAGTGGAAGCAGTTCTTTGATTGTGAAGCGGTGCTGAACATTCAGAAACCTCCTTCTTCGCAGCAACTTTTGACGTCACATTGCAACAGTACATGGAAAAGGATCAGGCAGGCACACGACTTGCAGGTTTGGTTTCCTTCCTTTTGGTTCTCTGGTGAGGTGAAACATATTGTGCATCTAATTCGATGGAACTTGAAAGCCGTTATATGCCAACTGGGGCAAGACTTGAACACGGTCCCGGTGCAGGGAATAATCGCACGACTCTTAGGAATCTAGGGACTGAATCCTGGTCGTGAATTCTATTGTGTGACTTTCCATTGTAGTTTTCTTTACCTGAGCGATGTACCCGTGGACGACTCCTCCGACGTCATGGCCTGCTCCACCGCAGCCTACGAATCCATCTTCGACGTGGCCACCATCACCGCAGAACGCACATTTGTTTGGACATCCTTCGCCACTACATCCTACATGGTCTTCGTCATCCCCGCTCATGCCGTCTACGTCAGTCACACCATCTTTGCCATTTACATCATTGCCTTCGGCTCCTCCTGCGGTACCAGGCCCTCAACTCGTGCCTACAATGCCCGCACCTCTGGCTCCTGAAACCACCATGGTGCACACCGCTCCACCGACCTTCACTACCCCTCCGGCACCCACCGCTCCACCCGCATGGCATTCTGCTCCGGCTTCATCGCCTACATCGACTACTCCACCGACACCATTGCAGAGCTCTCCATACCCACCTCACAACCTTCACCCTCCATTATCAACGGAAGCATCTATGGCTCCTCCAGATGAACCTCCACCACCGGCAGTTAAGGCTGCCCCAAAGCTTCGCTCCGACAAGAAACCTGACAAACCACGTCGTTCTGCTCCAAAAGCCTCTCTCCATGCTACACCACCGGCACCAACGGCAGCACCGTCTCCATCCATTTCACCAGAACTTGCAGCGCTGGGTTCCACTACACAACAACTGGCCGAATCGGTCCGTCTTATTCAAGCTCAACAACAAATGATTTTGGATTCTCAACGTGCCCAAGAACAACGTCAGCTGCTTCTCCGCCACGATGTACCTGCACCGGACCCTACACCGCCTACACCATTGCCAAAAGCAACAACACCACCTTCAACCATGCCTTCACCCGCACCGAAAGCACGACCCACCGAACCTGAAGTTCCGGACCATCGCATCAACTCTCTTCCAGCCACCTCTTTGCCTCACCATCTACATGCTCCAACGTCGCCACCGCACAGACCACGATCCAGGACTCCAAGATCCCGCTCTCGCCGACATTCTGCACAACCACATCATCGTCGACATTCTCCTCGCCGTGCTGTCCGACCTCGTTCGCCCCTTCCTCGATTTCGGTCTTCCACGAAACACGACAAGGATCGCCGGAACTCCTTCTCCATATCGACGACGATCACCACCAAGACGCCGCTCTCCCGTGGTTCCTCGACGTCATCGATCTCACCCCAGACCACGTTCAAGAACCTCTCGTCGTCGTTCCAGAGGCCGCGAAATCGTCTTACGACCTGCTGCACGCCCATCCAATCCGGCCTACATCCCCACACCTGATGCTGATGACACCTGGGGCGAATGGAACAACAGTCACTACCCCGACGACAACCATCACAACAATGCTCGACCCAACTCTCCCGCCGGCCCACCACCACCTGAACCATCTACCAACCCACCATTACCTCCCGCAGCACCACTTGGAGCCGTGGCCTTCCGCGTCCCTGACGGCGACAGCGAAAACTCCGAGGTTACAGATGCATTTTCGATCTCAAAATTTGACTCGAATGACATCGACCTCAGTGAAATGGTTGAGGCGGCCAATGATCCACTTAGGGTACGCTGCTTGACCGAGCTCGGCCCCGACTATACCATATCCCTACGCCAATCATTGAACCAGTCCAACATGCAGCTCTTCAACCAGTTCGTTGACGAGATGTTCCTCCAGTTGGCCCAACCATATCGCAACGTCAACAACCAACGCATTTTCATCCGAGCAAGTCAGGCCACCGTCAAGAACATTGCCAGGGCCTTTGCACAATCCCGATTACTTGACATCGAGCTGGCGAAGCAAACCAAAGCCTTTTACATCGAGCCAGAGAACCTGCTGACCATCACGGTCCCAATGGGATTGCCCAAGAAACCGATCTATCGTGGCGAGCACATGGGCACCTACCTGATCTACCACAAAACGAGTTGGGAAACAGTTGCCAAGATCCTTGCTGAAGATTGCATTCGCCCGGCAACTTGGACAAAAAACGAAGCCGGCTACCCGACCCAATACCCATGTTACGGGTTCTTCGGCATGTCCTCTGAGATTCCTGACATCGATGTCCTGCCGGGCTATGCTGTCAAGCTCTGTACATCCCAGCTCTACCGCATAGGGAAAGGACAAAACCCATCGGGCCTATTGGCCATCTGTCGCTCTCCCAAATGCATGCGGGCCCTATCCGGAGGAAATGACCAAATTCAACGCTTGTGCAACCTACAGGGCATCTCCAAGGGCAAAGACAATGCAACGGCTATGAACTCCAGCGCTGCATCCATATGCTATGTTGCCTCTACTCATTCGGTTTATCCAGGCTTGATCACACACCAGGCTGCGGAAACAAACCCATCCACTGCCGCAGCACCAAATGAACCACCAGCTGACCATGAACGTCCAGCACTACCTGACTCTACCGTTGACACACCTGCACCTTCAGACCCACCTCCAGACGACTCTCGAGCGACCACCAGCCACCACGAGACCACCGCACATGCCACACGAGATCATGCTCGCCGACATTGGCATGACAATCCTTCTTGGGACGGTTCAACATACAACCGTCGAGACCGCCGTTCCTCCTATCGCGAAGGCCATTCTCGAGATCAGCACCGTGAAGGCCAAGCTCGTTCTCGCACTTCGGCATACAACTACTCCAGATCTCGATGGTAAACACTTCACCCTGGCAAACTATCGACTATTCCGCGACAGCGATCTAGTGAGCCTAGTGGCCTTGCCCGATTCTTTTGGAGTAACAATGCTTCTCCCGACATTCGGTATTGGCGCCACTTCTTCCATCAAAAGGTATTTGTTTGGCTGCATGCTCATGGTATTTGAATTCTGAGTTGCCCTCGATTTTCACCTCACGTCTCACACACCGGGGCAGTTTATCATGTTTCACACTTTTCTGATCGCACGCCACCTTCGTATCACCTTTTCACCCTACCGCAGTTTTCAGTCGGTTGATCGAGCTTATTTTGATCTATCATCTCGTGGCTTCCGTCTACATCATGGCGTCCCAGGATTTGATCTCCCAGTATAGCTCTGACTTGAATGCAATTCCTCCTTCCCAGCCGGATCGCTCACGCACCCCTCCTCGACATCAACATGGCTGGCACCAAGCAGTACCTATGTTTCGTGGCCCGATGCACTATGCGATGGCAACCCATCGACCATTTTGGAACCCTTCGGGGGTACCGCCTCCGCCACCTACATCTACATCGTTCCCACACGGCCCCCATGGACTCCATCTACGGCACCTTTCCCACCTACACCACCTACGTTTTCCCAACAACCTCCCAACAACGCCAATTTTGCACCTCAACGACATCCTTTCACACCGAGATCGCCGAGACCTATGTCATCTCCGGGCGCATGCTCTGCTGTCAATGAAGGATATACCTGTCGGCCGATCGAGATCCCTCCGGTGGACCAATGGAAACCCGATGTCGACTTCCACGACTCCAACAAGATCAATGGCTTGGACTTTCCCTCCAGAATCCGACAAAGCCGTTTTTCTAGCTACAAAGACATTGAAGGTATGGATCCTTTACAAGTCCCACTCTGGAAGTTCTTGTACCAGGGCTTACACAACACCTGGCTCCGCCGTGTTGCATACGGACGAGAAACCTTCGTCCTTCCTTTTGACAACATAGGCACTACAGTATTTGTTGCTGAATTGGTATCGCAACTCGCACCCGCAATGTGGACTTGGACAAACTTGCTACTTTTCGATCTCGCTCGGCTGGCCAATGTGTGAATCAAAAGGAAGCCACTCAAAATATGGCCAAGGACGTCGCTCAGTTGCTCCAATCTTGGCTTCCGACTCAACCATCTGCGGATGTGGCGAGCCAACAACGCATTCTTGAACTAGAAGCGGAATTGGCAAAGATGAAATCAGCCGCCAGTACGTCACCGGCTACGGCACCTCAGGGGTCTACACCAGCCACGACACCGATCGGACGTGCACTCCAAGGACAACCCGCAGCTTCCACATCTTTTGACCCTTCGTCTCTATTGATCTCTCCGGGATCTGTCAACTCATGGCTCGTGGACAACCAACCTTCATCGTTGACTGACACCCAGTACAAGAAATGGTTAAAAGACCTGAAGCTGCCCCAGCCCAAGCAGGACATTTTGGAGAAGAACTTGGAGAAGGTCAACGAATGGTGGCAAAACCAACCCGATGATGAAACTATCCAACGCGCCAGCGTGGCTATGGGCATTGACCCCTGCAAGCACAAAGGGGCCACTACTGATGAGGTCGTCCTCAAGGTCATGACTGTGGCGTTACTGATGCACTCCTGACTAGCCTCGTACCTGAAATCACCAGGCTCAAAAGCAGCCAATATTATGAGAACTTTGGCCGTGGCTCATGCTTGTATTCTCACCCTTGCATTGTTGACCCCCTTCACTTTGTCTCCTTCTGTTGATGTCTTTTTTGCTTGTCGGATGATCCAAACTGTATTGATGGGCCAATATGTGTTATTACATCCACGTGCCAATTCGAAACTTCAGGCCTTGTTAAAAGGCACCCCGATGCAGAGCATTTTCTTTTGCACATCGTGGGACGACTTGACAGTCGCCCTTCAATGTTTCAAACACCCTCAGGCAGTGTATATACGCTTCAGCCATATTGCTAATTTCCAACCAAAGTTCTATGTGGGTTCCACTTCTTCTTTTGTTTTGGATCGTGAACATTCTCGCTATCGGAAATTTCTGCAAGTGCGGCAGAACAAATTCGTATTGGCCGAAGTCGCCTTACGGTTTTGGTGCAGATTCGACAATTTTTGGATGTGGTCTGTTTTCCCGATCTACACCAATAAATCCAACTTTTGGGCTTTGGAACAAGCCTTAATTCAACTGTGGCAACCTCGATTGAATACTCCGTTCATTTACCAGTTCTTCAATTGCCGCAAGGGACTCATTTCGCGTACCAAATTTTCCAACTCACGGCAATTTGGAGCTTTTTCTTTGTGGCGGAAACTCCGTTGGCAATCCACACCCCAACATCTTCGACGCGCTCTTCATAGTCCTCTTTTCCATCGACGAGTACAACTTTGGGAGATCATTCAGGATTTGGGCAGCAACTCCATCCGACGCTTCCACATGGAGAAGAGACTCAGATCAAACGAAACTGGCGCCCAAGGATGCTATTTCATTCGACGCCTGGCCAACAACCTTGGAGAACCTCAAAGGTCGTACGCAATCAATGCCATTGACCGTGCTTTGACCTTCTGGAAAGCCAAACGGGTCCGTAAACCGGTTCCCCTTCGTGCACCTTGGCTACTGGCCCCCAGTTGGACTCGCGACCTCCGACAGTTGCTCACCTCCCGTGTCCATCGAACCCAATGCTACAACACCACCTTGCAGACTCCATCTACCGGGATCGTCTTCACAAAGTTTCCGTCGGTTATGGACAGCTTGTGCAACCACAAGGAGGCCGCAGCCAAGTGGGCTGACGGCGAAACCCCAAAATGTGCCTGTGACGCTCTACGGCCTCATGCTCGTCATCATCACCAACCTGATCAACACTTGGTCCTGGAAGGCGACAGCCTACATTTCGATGAAGGCCCGCACACATCCATAGCGACGGGCTCGCTTCAAAACAAAATTTTCCCACCTTCCAAAGAAATCCAGAAATCCCTTCGCCTTGCTTTGCGGACATGGACTACACGGAACTCCCTCCCTTCATTACAAAAAACCCATCTTGATGAACTTTGGCACCGATCTATTAACTCCCACTACCACGCCCTCCAGAACCACATCACGCACAAAGACATCCTACGCTTCAAACACCTCTTCCCAGAGGCCATCTTTCACAACGAGGACAAGCGCGCTACGTCTCTACGGATCTACTGCCCAGTTCTCTACTTCCAGTGCCTCACCACCACCTTCGCCGACCCGTTGGTGTTTCGAAAATTGGAGAACAGCCCAAATGACATCATCGAGGAAGACCATCGCCGAGATCAACAAGCAATTTGGCAAGTCATACCCTTGGGCCCTTGGTGCTGGACGGGATCTACCGAATGCTTACGTCCTGCCCAAACGGAAGAAACAATTTCGGGCTGGGCGACCCATCGTCAGCTTCTTCACGGCACCTTTCCGGCCCATGTTGAACTGCATTGCCAAACTGATCTACAACCTATTGCCCCAAGCGTTTCCCCACAACCTGGCAAAAGGAGATGTCTTCGACCTCATCAAGATCCTCAAGGACACCGACTTCGACACGCTCCCCACCCCGCGTATACATAACCAAGATCTTGCTGGTTTTTTCACAAGCATTGACACTGACCGCTTCATTGCCAGTTGGCGACTGACCTTGCAATTCCTCTCGACCCTCATGAGCACCGACCCCGACGAAATCATCTCAGTGAAGGCGACCCCTGGCAATACCACAGGCGATGTAGTCAAAGGCCGTACGTGTCGTACACTCAATGTGACCAGGAAGATTTTCATTCGTGACATTGAACGCATCATCCTTATGTCCTTGAAGATGACCCAATTTTCCATTGGTACTGCCGTTTCGAGCAAATCCGCGGCTCCCCTATGGGCTCCCCGCTGAGTCCGGCGCTGTGCATGATGGTCGTCGCACTTTCTGAAGAAATCTGGTACCGAACCTACCGCACTACGTTGACTACCATGGATCTTACAGCTCGTCTCCTTCGCTATGTTGACAACAGACTGTGTTTGTCGGATCCCTCGTGGGACTACGAAATCTGCTTCGCCAATTTCCTTCATCCGGAGTTCTACGGCCACCCAATCATTTTGGAAACGGAACCGGACCAGGAGTTCCTGGGTTTTTGCATCGAGTTCGAACCTTTCGCACTTCGCTACAGCCCTCCACGCGACTTCAACCAGGTCATGGCCCCATTCTCCGCATCGCCTATAGCAGTTCAACTTTCGGGTTTTGTCTCACGATTATTTCTGGTCGCCAAATGTGCGCACCCTGCACACGAACGAACTCGAGGTTTTGCCGCATTGCACCGTTTGTACAGAGCAGCAGGTTTTTGCGAATCCGATTTAGCTGCCGCCGCCAAGCCTATCCGTCAATACCTACACACCTCTTCATTGTGGTAAAATCTGGTGCCGCCCTGACACCTTTGCTTATGTCTCATGTTTCACTTCCTGCTGGACGTCTCACCCCTTCCACTTGAACTTTATTTTGCCCAATGTCGTTGTATTGCCTTTTCAGCTGGCTCACCCTCACACTCGTTTCTATTTGTACCTTGGGCCTTATTCGACACCGCGTGATGGCTTCTTCGTCTCCTACAACTTCAATTCCGATTCAAGAACCGGTGTTTCTTCAATTTCTTCATGATGTTCACCATGCTTATCTCCTACTACACCGAGCAATGGCGTTACTTCCACCTACTCTCATCCCCAATATCGAACCTACACCTCTTCCCAGTACAGACGTATGGAATCAACCTGATGGGCTACGACCGCACTACTCGGACCGGACCAACGCCTTTATTGACACTGCCCACATCCCTTCGCCGGACATAGCTGAGGAAGAGACACTTATGGATGAGCTTTTGGAAACAAACCTTCCTGAACCACATCACCACGTTGCTGCCCCGTCACCTGAAGTCCTCCCTGCACCCTCGAAGCTTTCAACCACCACACCAACAACTCCGAATCGCAAACAGAAAGCCAAAGCAGTTCCCAAAGCACCTGCGAAACGTCGTCGCCGACACGACAAATCAAGATCCCGCTCCTCGAGCCCATTGTCAATTTGGACCTCTGAAGACAAACAGAAACTTCGTACTTTGAAGGCAGATGAAAAGTCTCGATTTTCGTGGCGAGTGATCTCGACCAAGATGGGCAAATCGGAGGAAGACGTTCGCTCTATGTGGAATAAGATCAAAGACAAACTTGGATGACCACCGGCGACATGCGAACAAGAAAAAGAGGCCCGGCGGCACCGTGTACCATCTTCAATACCCAACCTCCTGTGTATCTATTCTCCTTTGCGTTACGGTATTGCCTAACCTAGCACTACATTATTTTAAAGTCTTAACCCTGTCGGTATGGTTGCTCTACTTGAACCTTCAAACTCCACATTATCTACACCGTTCGCCATTTATTATGTCTCTCCGCATTCACCTGGACCGATATTGCCAGCAGCGAGCTATGGCCCACGATGGTATCTCTCCTACTCGACGATCACGCTCTCCGACCAGGGCACCACCTTCCGCTACGGGTTCTTCACCTTTTCAGCACCCACCCGGCCGGACATCTCCGCCTTCTACACCCCATCGACCGGTTATTTTCCAATTGGACCTGAAACCTATGCAGCAATTGGCAGCCAGAAACCCATATTACAACATCCTGGCCCCCAAGGTCGCAGGCAACCTCTCCACTGAAGCATATGATAGCTTGTTCCAGACCTTCAAGGTGATCTACCCTGACTACGCCCGCAGTCATTTCGTTTCAGACCTGAAAACAGTGGTGACGGACACGCTTCTACAGAGATGGTCGATACATTTACAGGCGACGGACTTCTACATGATGATCGACACCGACCAAGGAGCTCAGATGCTTGATGACCTCCCTCATTCGCTCCTGGACATTTTGAACTGGTTCTACCCGTCATGGAAAACTCATCAACATCTCGATGCCTTCACTTCTCGTGACTGCTCACCTTTGTTGCTGACACCCCATCCAGATCCGCAAGACACGGGCTTTGCTGTCCATCTTCAAGTGATTCCTCGAGGGCATCCATTCGTCACTGCCACCCGATACACTAAGACCGCTGCGTGACAAGCTTTTCGAGATACAACCTTGACCCGCTCACGTCTATAGAAAAAGGGAAAAGACCTGATCTTCAAATCTTCCGCCTGTCTGTTGATCCTTTTTTGAGTTCCTATGATCTCATGGTGTCCCCTACTATACTTCTCGTTGTTTTTTCCAATATGGACTTCTTTCAACGGAATTTCGGCTTCAGCTCATTTCGTTTCGATATCATATTAATGCTTTTGTACATGGCGACCTCCGCGACTGATGATGTTCTTCGGCTGGACCCAACCCGCTCCTCACCTACCTCGGTACAAGGCCCAGATTCACATCTACCACCCGATGATCCTACTTCGGCATCATACATTCCCAGGGCAGCCAGAATGACTCCAACCTCTACGACCGTTCATTCTATGTTTATTAAGAAGCTTAGCTACCCCTTGTCTTCTCGTCCTGCTGAACTTTGGATCGTGGAAAGGACACTAGATGGTATTGAAACGTGGAAACCAGTGGAAACATTTTTGGAGAACATGCACCTTACCAGTGATCGTGCCACCTTACGCACCACGGCTAACCATTGGCGACAGTACTATGATGTACCCATCCAATCATCTTCCTCCTCTACGGCAACTTCCGTTCCTGTTCTCCCACATCCCGAACACTCCAACGTCTACGTTTCTCAACCGTATGAAGCGATACCGGACCAGCTTCACATTTTACAATCATGCTGGGGACGTTCGGCTCAACACCATTCACAAGGCACTACCACCTCTCTATCTTGGCCACCATGGAGATCTACACCACCTTCCTCACCACCGGCAACACTTCACCGGACCTTACATTCCAATAACCCTACCGCACCTGCTCACCATACACATTGTCCACTTGCTGCGAACGAACCTGACCCTATGGATATGTCCGACTCTAGTGTGTAACACTCCACATCACTTTGCGGAATGAAAAAGAAAAATGACCAAACGTCGATTCGTGACCATGTTGTGTGTACATCGTCTTCTTCCGTGTCTTGCTTGTGGGTTTTATTTTTCGACCTCTATAGTATTCTTATGTTGCAGCCTGGGCTTCACGCTTGATACTCGACGCCATGGCTCACTCTTCTCGCCCTCACCCATATCGCGCTACATCCAGGGTTGATACACCACAAGGTCCCCGAACTGCCGCATGGCTTGCCGGACATCGAGGCCTTCCTGGTGATGTGGACCCTCCTCCATACAGACCTGTCCTGATTTTAGTTGACTACTCTCCTCTACAGGAATTGACACACCGTAGTGAACCTGACCGCGATCGCTACATGGCTCTTGCCAATTCAAATTTGAAAAATGTTAGTGCAGGCGAACTTGAAGCTCTTTTTACCTGGTCACGCCAGCTGGAACCAATCGAAGCAGGCATTCTTCCCATTCGAGACCTACGTACCGCCATCACAACGAGATTACGGACCCAATGGGACATTCAATTTGAACCTTCGAATTTGGAGTTTCGCTATGGCGATCTGGAAGGTGACGCTTTCCAAGTTCCCAATGATTGGACCGTCATGCAGCTTTTGGAAGAATACCGTCCTGATTGGCGAATCCGGCAGTACAACTACATCGAATCCACCTTGCTCGTACCGGGTACTTCACAGCCTTTCGTACTACGTCTGAGATGCCATAAGGTTAGCCCGGGGGTCATCCTACCTTGATGTGCTTCGCTGATGAACAGGAAAATGCATGACTTCTTCTTTCTCCTTTCTTTCATGAGACTTTATTGACACGGCGGACTCTTCGGATTTTCACCTTTCGATTCTTTTTCCACCACTTTTTCTTCTTTGCATTGCTCCCTCCTTTGATCATTACTATTATTATTCTCTGGTTCGGCTTATTTTTATATATTTTCGCGTCCTCAGCTTTTGGGTTTGGCATTGAACGCATTTCGTGACCGTCTTACCCATGGAGCATAAACGTGACGCCACCGTGGCTGGCTTGGGTTGGCCTTCGAATCCCAACCGTGGACCCGCTTCCACAGCCCCTGAGCCAGAGTCAGGCGGCCCAGCTTCTGAACTATGTCATCCTGTTGTGCCTGACCCTACGACCTCGACTACCTCGGCACCTTTGACCGCCAACACTACAACCAACGACATCGGAACCACTTCTCACAACGATACATACTCAGGCCCTGCACTGCCTGATGTTCCTTTCCCGACTGAGCCAAGTCCTACCTACAACTTCTTCCATCGTGCTCACTTCTCATCACGCGTGGTCCACCAGATCCATTTCAAGATCATTACGCACTCCAACAACACCAGGGGGTTATTCATCGAGGAGATCCCCATGTCGAGGCTATCCAAATGTCGTGATCCCGAGCACTACTTTTATGGCCTTTCGGGAGTGGTCCCTACGCACTGCGGACTATTGGCGCCATCACTTTGAGATTCCTCTAGTACATGGGCATCATCCTTTTCACAATGTTCCCATTGAGACCACCTCTCCTACGGAGGCACCCCGCTTGACTACGAAGATCCAGGAGCTGGCCAAACAACTTTCAGCCACTCTGACGGAAGCGATGGCATCTGGACAAATCAACGATACATGGAGGATGGTTGAAGGCATGAGCTTCCGCGACGCGATCCAAATACTTCAACTCGAAGCGAATTTCCCTTCTGAGTGAAATGACCGCAGCTCTGTATACTAGCATCGTGTAGTCTCATTGGATTTGATTGGTTCTGCCGACCTCAGCCGCGATGATCTTCCAAAATCAAACCCCGCTACATGCGGGGTGTGTGTGTGTGTGTAACATCTGAACAGATGTAAAACTTCCTTTGTTTTTATCTCACATTTGCAGGGGGCAGGAGCGTCATGGTAAGTCTCCTGCCAACGAAGACACTTACCATCGACGGTGATACCAGACTTGGCCAGTCTGGCGTACCTGCATCAGTTTTGTTTTCATGATGGGATGTGGCTAACCCGAGAACCACCAAGCCGTCATTCAAACAATTTATTTTACATCTGGAATTACGTTTGATCATTCATGCTTGATTCAATTGCATCAGAACCTTCCTCAGTATTTTCGCCGAAACCATGTCGCCGACAGTATTTTGATTTTCTGGATTTTTCGCCGAACATGTCGCCGATGTATTTGGATTATTTTGTCAAAACTACGTCGCCGAGTTATTTATTTATTTTTGATGACGATCTTGGCCATGGAAACCATTCAGGAGAACTTCTATTATTCGTAGGATGCATCGTTAATTTCATTGTTTCGTATCTAATCTGCATGTTTCAGGATTCAGTTCCTGCCGGATCATATAATGATCCATTCTTGTCTAGTGTGTGTGTGTGTGGTTGTGCTTATAGTAATTCATTCACATTCATCTTGATTTGACTTTGGCTGCCTGCCAACAAGCAAAATCATCATTACGACTTGCTGAGGCTCATGATTCAAGTACGACATTTGCTGAATGCCGCTCCTCTCCAGGTATTGAAAATGCGGCACTACAGAAGCCTCCTTCGTGTAAAAAAGTTCGTCAGAATCCAAATACAAAAGCCAGCGACAGCCCAATTCTGGAGCCATTTGCAGCGCCAATTCAGCATCCAGGAGCTGCCGAGCAGAAACTTCATTGAAGAAGTTGCTCATAGCACCAAAAGTATCAGGACTCTTCACAGATTGTTCCTTCAACAGGTCTGGACCTCGAATCTTGTGCAAGACACGCAACGCTGGAAACCGCCGGACTACATCCAGGGCAGCCAAATCCTCTGCAGAATCAATAAAAATGAGAATCCTTGCAAAACCTTTGGAAAGGTGATAGCGGATGAACGACTCCAGTGGCCTTGCACTTGGAGCATTCAGAAAGCTGACGGTCGAAGCCACCATGGCTGCTCCACTTTCGCTTCCACCAATGTCTCGAGGAACCGATGCAGGCACCAAAGATGCAATATTGTGCTCCAAAATGTCCCAACTTTCAGGACCCTCATGGTTCTTGAATCTAAACCGACCAATGAAAGGAGTTTGCAAACCACCCTCCAGGTACTGCAACAGCCAAAACTCGTCATCTGCCCACATCGAACTCAGCGGCACAGCTTGATGCTCAAACCATCTTGGCTTCATCTCCTCAGTTTCGATGGGATCACCTTCCCAATTCTGCAAGTCAAAAACATTCACTTCCATAGCCTTTGGCTTTGTGTTGTAGATGTACGTCAGGCAGCCTCGCCACTTCAAGTCTGCAAGCTTTGAAACCAGCCCGCACTCCTCTTTCAACTCTCTTACGGCACTCTCCTCCAAAGTTTCTCCGCTCTCCAGCTTTCCACCAAACCCATTGAACTTACCTTCTCCAAAGCCTCGCTTTTTCAACCCAAGCAACACCAAGGATTCGGAAGGCCGCCGCGGATATATCCTGGGCATCGTCAGAGTCTCAAAGCACCCTCTGGGACTGGATCGACGCTCTGGACCGCCATTCTCTCTACTTTCTATATCTTTCTATCTTGTTTACAGGTGGTGGTTGGTAGCCAAAAATAAAGCCCGGCAAGCGCCCAAAGACCCTACCCCAAGACCTGTCCAGCTCATCGGTATTCATAGGCCAATGTTCCAGGAGATCCACGACAGCCCATGACTGTTCAATTATTTCAATAAGATTTACTGGGTTCGTGGGCGGGGACAGGGATCCTAAGCTCCCAGAAAACACACGGGCATTCATACATTCAACTCTATGGTAGCCTTTTTTGGCAACTTCAAGTGATTGAGTCAACTATGAAAAGCGTCTCATATCCAGACTGCCGAATTTCGTCCCCAACGCTGCCCTTTGCCAGGGATGCGTATAGCGCCAAGGGTCAGAGTGAGCACAGACTTCTCGCGGCTCTGCATTTCGGAATTGCTGGAGGATGCAAGAAAATCAAGGAGAAATTAAGTCATATTAAGTCGAATTGTTGTGATGGCTAGTGGTAGCAGTCGGCTGATCACATATTGGATTGGCAATCGCGGCCGCAGAAAGCCATATTGTCCACACACTGAATCGAGCTGGAGGTCAGCCACTGCATCACTTTAGTGGATACAGGAACAAATCAGGCAAGGCTTCATGGATACGTTTCATGCATAAGTTTGGACACATGCGATACGAGTACAAACGTGCTGGCTTTGTGAATGGAATGCACGCACATGTCATTTGCTGTTCTCTGGTTTCCATCATCTCTTATGCCTTGCATGATACAGGCCTTGCAGGTCTCGCATCGTTTGAATATCTGGTGCTTTACGATGTGCATAATTCACAAACAAAATAATCACAACGCCAACATAGAGACAAAGAAATACACTATATAAATATGCAAAATAGCTCTTGTATGTTTATGAATCTGAATCTGGTTCGCCTGAAATGAATATCAACATACGTTTTGGAAACCGCCACCAACTGTATCGCATTCAGCGCATTGTTGCGTTGAGGCTTTGTATGTAGACGTGCAAATATGATCAAATATGCGTGGATGAATCTAGATTTATCATGATTTATCTAGTCTTTGTACACATGCGCGGGCATGTATCTTATCAAAATATGCATCGTGTGCTTTTCTGTGTGGTCCCCACCAAGGAAGAACTCTCCGACTCAAAGAAAAAACTCTGGAGGATAGCAAGCTGGCAGGAATGCAGATATCAACGTAATAACACGGCTCAATCTAATTCACTTGCAAGCAGGGTCAGCAGGATGTAATCTTGAGTCCGCAAGATCCGATTGACAAGTTCCTACTCTTCTTTCTCGCTGCTGTCGATCCTGGGCTGCTCAGCCAGGTTTGAAGCCATGATTGGCTGACTGCGGAAAAATTCCACCACTCTGGACTCTAAACCACGGTGAAACCGATCTATAAATCTATTATAGGACAACATCATCAAAGTTAGCGGCCAGCGATTTTTTACATAGCCACACTGACACTTGTCGCTGCACAGGCTTCAAAATCTCAAATGATCAGGTGTGCAAGCCTTGCCTCCCGCATGGCCTCGCGCATAAGAAAATCTGTGTATTGCTCACGGTCAGTCAAAAGTCAAGAATAACATCCAAGTGATTCAGCACCCTCGGCGCGACTGTGGACTGTGTGTTGATGTGGGGGTTGTCCAAAATTACGGTACCCGAAAACTGCCCTTACGCCGCGCTTTCGCGAACCTTTCGCGCCCTTTCGCGCCCCAGCAGAATCGGGACATGGGATTATGATCGGGTTTTCGTGTGCAAATTCGTCACAAAGATTCACAGGAGGATTGTATTTAAAAACATTACTGATTGGAGATCCGTTTTCAAAGCTGCTCTAGTTACATTCCTGCTGTGCTTGATGAGTCTGTTCCAGTCCACAGAGTCGATGGCATTGGGCAAGTCAATGTTCCTGTGAAGGCGTTTGACTTCTGGACATTGGTTTTGCACCCATTCTTTGAAAAAGATTTTGAAGTTGCGACAATGCAGAAAGAACTAGCCCATTTTGGGCCAGGGTTGGGTCCGGGAGGATTCGCCTTTCGCGAACCTTTCGCGGACCTTTCGCGAACCTTTCGCGGATTTCTCGTCTAAAAAATGAAATTTCAGAAACTAAATGTTTATGCAAGGGTGTCTTTTATAATTTATGCCAATCATGCAGGGTGCCACTGCCAATTGTCAGAACATGGGACAATACGAAACATGAATCCTGTGGCAGTTCTGCAAGGAAAACTGCGAAATATGAATACTATATATTTATAAATAGTGGTATTCAGACCTTTCGCAGACCTTACGCCGCGCTTTCGCGGCCTTTCGCCACTGCAGCAAAACACACACATCCATATCTGCAGATGTCCCTCGGATACTAAAAGCCTTGCATGGGTTTTAGGACGACTCCCATGTGTGTTGCACCTTTCCTTCAACCTTGATTCCACTGTGATAAACTAGCCCTTACTAACCTGACCGGTCCCCTGCGAACAGTGAACAACGCCATGAATGCCAAACACAACCCAAGTGCAGCACCACGCACGGCATGATGGTACCCAACACGACTGCCCTCCACAAGACCAGTGCCCTCAACTCATGCATACCACTGTTCCAAAGCGTCCCGCTTTCTGCACCAAATGTATTGTTTCTACTTGTCCTTGCGCATAGGGAAAAAGGCAAGAGCAAATTGCCAAATTCTATCAAATAAATGGCCTTGTGCGCATCTTCGCCAGGGATGCTGGAAGAACTTGCACTCTTGTTCAGGCAAGATGGTGGAAGCCTGAGCTGAAATTTGCATACAAATTATGATATGGCATGGTATGCCAAGCACATGCCAATGTCATGTTCAGCTTCAGCATTGTTGCATCTGTGTAGTTCAACACAACAAACTTGGTTTGCACACTCCTGCAAGTTGCATGAAATGTCGACCTTGCATAATCTGAATCGTAAAACACGAACATCTGTTCACTCTTTGATGCGCCACCTCCGAATTAGGCATGATAGGCTCTCATGCCTTAAGTATCTTCCCGTGCGGGTACATTGTAGCACATCAAGGTGCGTCAACATCTACCAGCAAGCATCCGATAGGGCAGCAAATGCGTGTGGAGCGGATTCAACAAATTATTTCACTACCCTAAAGCGCTTCTGCAAAGGTGCGTTGGCTTGTGTGCGTGTGTATGGGTGGCTTGCAACATTGGGTGGATGGATGGATGGATAGATGGAGGGCGGATGGAGGGCGGATGGAAGGGAAGGAGGGAGGGATGAAGGGGCAAAGTGATGAAGGGATGAAGGGATGGATCGGTGGATCGGTGGATGATAGATGCGCGCAACGATTTGAGAAGCATCCAGCCTAGTTCCCTAGTTTGTGTCAAGCTCATGACGCGACATCTCAACTGTTTCCACTTCTTCTTGAGGATACTATTACATACTATTACTAAGGTAAACATTCCCACGAAAATCCAGCAGTACTTGTTGTACCTAATGCCTTATGCGCTGACCCTCAGGTAATCAAACAACACAACAGAACACCAGTGCGCTGACACTTTTGAAAACTACATACTGAGAAAGTTCGCACTTTGGCGCAATCTTTGAAGCAGTGCCAGCTTTAGAGCCATGTGACTGCCACTGTTCAGGACTGGCCTGAGAAAGCACCAGCACAGTGGCACGCGATTCTCAAGCATTTGGATGCATTTGGGGCTGCTAGATTCTGAAATATTCTGAATATACTTTATGAATCTTTATGATGCTTCTAGGCTTTGCCCAGCCTGCTTGCCAGGTTCCCATCTGAGAATGTCAAAGTACATGCCATCGAAGAAACGCCAACCTGGAGCTTGAAACTTGCAGCAACTTGCAGCCATAGCAGTTGCAGTCTCAATCTCAGGCTTTGGCGCGCTGGAGTTTTGGTCTCAATGTTCTCATAGTAGGTTATGAAGGGCCCTGTGGCATTGCCCATTGCATCGCCTTTTGTCCAGACATGACCTCAGATGAGTCTTTTTTGAAATTGCCACAGAATAAGTCATTGTCATTGTCGTTTGAAGACGGGATATATACACATATATGTATACACATGCTCCATAAAACGGGGTGTCGTTAGGAGGCTCACTTTGTTCTCTTGAACGGGATAGAAGTGTCATAATGATCACAATGCAGGGCCAGGCCAACAGAGGTCTTGCAAGTGTACCTTTCTCTGCAGGGCAGAATGATCCACTCTGCTAATCAAATCAAATCCAGCGCGAAAAAGGACCCTCCTCAGAGTGGCTTCAAGTGCCAACATTTTCCTGGGCTGGTCGGCCTTAGCACCAGAGAATCTAGACAACAAATGACAACAGTGTCTTTGAGGCTTACCAAGACTGGCAAACCAGCAGTGTTTCCTGCACAGAATTCAAATGTACTTGTCATAATCTTGTCATCACGTCACCTTTTCTCACAGTGAGTCGCAGTCCTCTGTCTGAACGCTCTGGCAGGCCACTAGAATTCATAAAGGCAATGATACATCGATTTTTCGTATGTGATGCCCTTCGTTCTGGATCCGTGGTTTTGTATTCAATAATCTAGGTTTAAGAGACATCAAATCAGCCCTTTCTGTACATGGCTCGCATGTCATCTGTTCAAAGGACACCGCACGGGAGATGTGGTCAAAGCCTACGACATACTCATAGAACAAGGGCGTTCCGAAAATCCAAACAGGCCCGTTGTCTGTTGTCACATAGTCCATCTCACCAAAGCCCGAGAAACAGAAGCTCTTGTCCGGGTATGCTTCATCAAATGATTGAGTGACAAAGGCCCAAGAGGTCAACTCAAATGCCTTCACTTCACCACCAGCTTCTACATGAAAAAAGATGGACGGAATTTCTGCAAGCCCAGCACCCTCTGATAACCAGCTTGAACAATTCAAAAGCAAGTCCTGAAACAAAGTAGAACTAGGATTCCCTAGTTCACGGCACCTGGCCCATTCTTGGCAGATTGTGGTTTCCAGCGTTTTTACTTGCTGTGGCGGCCCCGTAATCAACGTTGTTCCAGAATCAGGAATAATCCCACATGGGCTACTCATTCCAGCTGTCTTCTGATCTTGCCCACAGAAGATCATCTGCGAAGGTGCAGCGTGATTTCGAGGGCCAACTGACATACCAACAAAGCTAACGCCCCAGTGCTGCTGGCCAATCTGTGGGATTGGGCGCTCGAAGGGGGCGACGCCCAACCGCAATGCACCAGGTTTCCCGGAATCTAGGAAGCACAAAGAAAAACGTCTGACACGAGCAGCTCGGAGGAACAGCTGCTCGTCCTTGACGCGATTTCTTTGCCTCGTTGCCCGATACGATTGATTGAACTCATTGCCATCACAAATTTTGGGGAAAAGTATGCAAGCCCCGCTTGGTCTTTTGATTGAGGCGGAGGTGGAGAGTCCACTTGCAGACTCCTGCTCCATGACTGTGCCAGAAGAGGTGGTCCCTGTCTTGGGGAGGCCAAGTCCCAGAATGCCTTGAAAATCGCCGGAGATCTCAAGTTGAGCCTTGTTGACGATTAGCAGTAACCCATTTGACATGTTTGCTCTGATGCCCCCAACGTCAACAATATCCGTGGCAATTGCTGTTTCGACCGTGCCACTGCCAAAGGTAATGAACTCCACCACAGGATCCTCTGCAACATGGAATGTTGTCGACTTGTTAGTTCCTGTAAAACACTTTGCATCTGCATCGCAACCTGTCCCAATAAGATCATCGCAAACACAAGAGGTTATGATCACATTGTCACTGCCGGTGTCAGCAACTGCATCGAAGCATTGTGGTGGAGTTCCCACACAAACACTCACGGTGAAGTATACACCTGTCCAGTGCAACAAGGGAGGTTGGGCTCGCCAGGACTCAGTCTGGTATAGTCTGGTGTAGTTCAAAAAAACCGTGCCAAAAAAATCAGAAACCATCTCTTTGTTATCATTTTTGTCTCATCTTTGACTCATATATGCACACACGGGTGGGGTTGGCGTTGGGTTGGGGGTGCCAATAACGCTCATGTTCACTTGCACACACATGCGCCGTACCCTGATCATGTTGGGGGTGGGGTTGGGGTGGGGTGCCAATAACGCTCATGTTCACTTGCACACACAGGCGCTGCACACTGATCATGTTGGGGTGGAGTTGGGGTTGGGTTGGGGTGGGGTGCCATAACATTCATGTTCAGTTGCACACACGCTGCACACTGATCATGTTGGGGTGGAGTTGGGGTTGGGGTGGGGTGGGGTGCCAATAACATTCATGTTCAGTTGCACACACAGGCGCTGCACACTGATCATGTTGGGGTGGAGTTGGGGTTGGGGTTGGGGTGGGGTGCCATTAACGTTCATGTTCAGTTGCACACACAGGCGCTGCACACTGATCATGTTGGGGTGGGGTTGGGGTTGGGGTTGGGGTGGGGTGCCAATAACGCTCATGTTCACTTGCACACACAGGCGCTGCACACTGATCATGTTGGGGTGGAGTTGGGGTTGGGGTTGGGGTGGGCTGCCCATAACGTTCATGTTCAGTTGCACACACAGGCGCTGCACACTGGTCATGTTGGGGTGGAGTTGGGGTTGGGGTTGGGGTGGGGTGCCCATAAAGTTCATGCTCACTTGCACACACAGGCGCTGCACACTGGTCATGTTGGGGGGGAGTTGGGGTTGGGTGCCAATAACGTTCATGTTCACTAAAATGCAGCGAACCAATTCTAAATGAAAGAAATAACTAAAAATCTTTAAGTGTCCTGGACAGAGTCTTAAGTCCACTGGGCTGAGTCAGGTGAAGTGACAGAGAATAAGTACAGTAAGAGTAGAGTGAACTTGCGTAGAAGCAAGAATAAAAGCGGAGGTGATCTTGGAATGTGAGCGGAAGCGAGAATATCTGAATACCATGTAGCGGCTCCCGGTAATGCACGGAGATGACTTGGATCAACATGTGCGATGAGTGTGGCACACCCAACAAGATCTGGTACCTTAAAATTTAAAGTAATCCCTGAATCAAACAGCCCTGCACAGTCTGCATTTCAGTTCTATCTCTCTATGATGTTCCTCAACTTTCTACACCTGTCACAAGGATTGATTGGAACAACACCAAATGTGCCTCGGTTTGCAAGCGGCGCACATACTGCAGGTTGCTGCCCATGGATATCTTGCTGCTCACGACCCTGTTGACTTGTGGAGTGAAGTTGTACCATTGATGCCGACACAGAAGGCTTACAGTTGCTGTCCGAAGTCCTCAGATTAATGCATAGTTGAATTCCAATTAACTCTGCACACACACGAAGACTTCTTCTCATATGGGGAAAA
Organism: Cladocopium goreaui; assembly: GCA_947184155.2. Taxonomy (NCBI): domain Eukaryota; class Dinophyceae; order Suessiales; family Symbiodiniaceae; genus Cladocopium; species Cladocopium goreaui. Next base: position 144,277 of record CAMXCT020000799.1, on the reverse strand, counting down.
CAGAAGCAAACAAAAAAAAAAACTTATATATGGACCAAAAAATTATCAAAACATGAGGAGGAGGTAAGAAATGTAAGAAGCCATCCGTTCACAATGGTGGCAAGACCCGCCAGCAGCGCAACGGCGATACTCATCACAAATTATGGAGCCAGGAAAGTACGCTGGCAACAGTTAGAAATGGGTGAAGTCTTGAGCGTTCCCACTTGAAAACGCTTGGGCCGAGATTGCAACAGCCGCCAATGAATTTTCAAACTCACTTCAAAATCGCAAATGCAATTTTGTTTCATTTCAGTACTTCGCATTGGGGCAAGGGCAGAGTAAGGACACACGCGAAAGATCACAAAAAGTTTGACACTCAATTGACAATAGACATTCAAGCTCACATAGTGCAAATGCACAGGAAGGTGTCAACATCCGTTGCATACGGCTGACGGTGTGCAACGCTAAGCAACTTTCACCAAGGTCTCAGCTCACTCTGTGAATCCTCAGCGCCCTCGAAGCCATCCTGCAGGGTAGAAGGCAATAATCGAAGGAAGTTTAGAAGTCAAACTTCCGACAATATGGACAGATGAAAAGCAGAGATGGGCAGAGTCAGAGAAGAGAAGAGAAGAGAAGAGAAGAGAAGAGAAGAAGATCACAAAAGAAGAAGATCCAGGTGCGCGAAAAGGTAGGAAAGTCGCGAAACACTGTGTTTTTCCAATGATTTGTGGCTCCGGAGGGTCCAAAAGTAGGCTCGCTAGAGCGGCGGGTGCGGAGCCAGCTGGCCAAATGAGAGATGAAAAATTGCACGCCGTTGTGGCGAGAAACGCATTTGCAAGTGAAAAAGATAACACCTCACGTTCGGAGCACTTTTGGAAGTTGAGATGTCGAAAAAGTGCACGGCGTTGTGGCGCGACGCACGTTTCGAAGTCAAAATGTACAAAACACACCAGCTCCGGGCCACTTTTGGAAGTTGAGATGTCCGAAAAGTGCACGCCGTTGTAGCGCGAAGCACATTTCGAAGTCAAAATGTACAAAGCACATCAAAGCACACCAGGTTCGGACCACTTTTGGAAGTTGAGATGTCGAAAAAATGCACGCCGTTGTGGTGCGAAGCACATTTCGACGTCAAAATGTACAAAACACACCAGGTTCGGACATGTTCGGACCACTTTTGGGCGTTGTGATGTCGAAAAAAGTGCACGCCGTTGTGAAGCACATTTCGAAGTCAAAATGTTAAAAGCACCACATGTTCGCGCCACTTTTGGACGTTCAGATGTCGTTTCGCGTGGCAGGCACAAGGGATTGTGCACCTTGTCAAAAGTAAGCAAAACGTGGGGGTTTTGTGGCATTTCCAAAAACGATGGCAGCCGCGGGACATTTGAAGAGGATCTGCAAAGATGCATTTTCCGTGGCAGGCGCAGTACAAGAGACATGTTCATCAGAGCTATTAGGAGGTCCGGGCGCTGATTTCCTGAGAGGGGTTGCATTTTGGAGCATCAGATCTTCAGGCTTGCTGAGATGATTTTGCGCGACAGGTGCAGCACTTCGTATGACCTGGCATCTATTTTTCGTAGCAGGCGCAGTACTTTAGACAGATTGAATGGAAAAAATCGCAAAACGCATTGGTACAAGGCCGTCAGCTCTGCACTCAACTTTCCATTTTTGAAGGAAGTTTCGCAGAATTGCTTCGTTTTTGATGTTGTCAACTTCGAAAATTGAAGAAGTCTCGCAGGATTGTTTCGTTTTTGACGTTGTCGAGTTCAAAAATTGAGGAAGTCTCGCAGAATTGCTGCGTTTTTGATGTTGTCAAGTTCAAAAACTGAGGAAGTCTCGCAGAATAGCTTCGTTTTCAAGCTTGCAGTTAGATAGACAGACAGACAGACAGACAAGCAGACAGACAGACAGACAGACAGACAGACAGCCAGACAGACAGACAGACAGGCAGATAGATAGATAGATAGATAGCTAGATAGAGAGATAAAGAGATAGAGAGGTAGAGAGATAGAGAGGTAGAGAGATAGAGATAGAGAGAGAGAGAGATAGAGAGAGATAGAGAGAGATAGAGAGATAGAGAGATAGAGGGGTAGAGAGATAGAGAGCGAGAGAGAGATAGATAGAGAGAGAGAGAGATAGAGAGAGAGAGATAGATAGATAGATAGACAGATAGACAGACAGACAGACAGATAGATAGATTGATTGATAGATAGATAGATAGATACATAGATAAATACATAGATACATAGATACATAGATAGATACATAGATAGATACATAGATAGATACATAGATAGATCGGTAGGTAGGCAGGTAGATAGTCAGAGAAAGAGAGAGAGAAAGAGAGAGAGAGAGAGAAAGAGAGAGAGAGAAAGAAAGAGAGAGAGAGAGAGAGAAAGAGAGAGAGAAAGAGAGAGAGAAAGAGAGAGAGAAAGAGAGAGAGAAAGAGAGAGAGAAAGAGAGAGAGAAAGAGAGAAACATTCATTCGCAGCACAACTTCAAGCCCAACCCACCCTCCAAGGTGAAGACTCCGTCATCTGTTTTCGCTTGGTGTTTGTCAGCAGTTGCTGACAGTCAAATCCATCAACTCGGCCATGTCATGAGCCAAACATGGCCACAGCTTCACCTGTGATGAAGCCTGCCAAAGTTTTGCCCTCTGCACGTCGAATTCTGAAAACTTGTGGGTGGGATCCTGTAAGGGGGGTTGGGAAAAACAAGTTTCAGTTAGGCCTCATTTTGAGCCCAACTTCAGGCATTTCAATTCCCATCCCTCCACCCAATTTCATGCAGCTCATTGGCATGTTTGTCACAACTGGTGTTGTTCTCAAACATTCATTCGCAGCACAACTTCAAGCCCAACCCACCCTCCAAGGTGAAGACTCCGTCATCTGTTTTCGCTTGGTGTTTGTCAGCAGTTGCTGACAGTCAAATCCATCAACTCGGCCATGTCATGAGCCAAACATGGCCACAGCTTCACCTGTGATGAAGCCTGCCAAAGTTTTGCCCTCCCTGACCAAGTCGCGGGATTTCATCACCTCCGAGCATTTTCGACAACGGGTCTGGTTGAACTGTAGTGCCACTGATAAGCGCACCTTTTCAGGGTTCTTGGTGAAGTTCCAGCCGCAAGCCGTATTCCACTTTGCCATCGGTATTTGCCATCCTGCATTGGTGACTCGGTGCCACACGCGTTTTCCCTTTCTACTGTCGCAGGACGACACCCATAGGGCTTGCTTTGCTGTATTTTCACCATTCTGCTGCTTTTCCTCTTCACCTTCAACTTGTTCCGGAAGAGCTCTTCTTCGAAACCCATGGGGTCAGGCACATGGGTGTGGAAGGCTGTCTACAAGGCGTCCAAGGCATAGGTGTTCCTGTGCCATTTCCCATTTGAGTTTCGTTCCTCCCATTGCGATTGGCAGGAACTTCTTGCAAGGCATCATTGGCGTAGGTCAGGACCACAGCCGACTTCCATCGCCCGAGGAATGCCAATTCTTGTAATTGTAAACCTCTTCTGACATGTTCCATGGCCCCACTCCTCCGGGCGGAGTGTCCTGTCACTTGTTTTCTCGTGACTTTTCGCCAAGCCTCGATCATCTTGTTCTTGTTCAACTTGCCCTTGAACTTGTCCGTGAACAAATATCCTTTCTTCTCTTTTCGCTTTGGAAACTCTTCCACCATGCGGAGCCAAACATTCCATGCGCAAAACCTGGAACACACGTTTTCACCGCAGCATTGCAAAGTTCTCTTGATTCCCTTCGCATCCTGATCCATTTTTGAGATCGGGATCATCAAGGAAACGGTCTTTCGTTGCCGATCCATCTGTATGTGCTCCCACTTGCACTCACTGGCCTCAATTTCCCGCAACATCCACAAACATGCCCAGGCATATGAGAGCGCAGGATTGATCCCGTTGTCAGCGTCTGCACCATCGGTTGCCCACTGCTCCTCTTCTATGTCCTCCAATTTTGCCTCTATGGCTCTTTTGACAGGGCCTTTGTTCCTCATCAGCGCTTTCTTGCACATAGCCAGTGTTCTCACCAGCCACGGTGGTAGATCAAAGCCCTGTTCTATATGACATAGTTTGAGCTCGTTCAGGTACTGGTCACCTGACTTCATGTTGGCATCTTTTATGCAGGCCGCCACTCCTTCGACAACCTCCTGTGTCAAAGGAAAGACTTGTTGGGCCGTTCCCGCTACCAGTCTCGCCAGTCTCACCACTTCACTCCTCTTAATGTCTCTCGCCGCTCTGGACGATGGGGCCCAAAAGTTGGACTTCAGCTTGTTCACCGCGTTTCTGATGTTCTTGGTAGACGTTGCCAGTTGATATGCAAGCTTCATGCCAGTGAGCTTGGTTTGTGTCAGCACTTCCACTGGGTCTACCAAGCCCTTGCCTAGGATTTTCTCCAACTCTCTCTCATCCTTGCCATGTCGATTCTTTGCTCCATATCTGACAGTACTGGCAAGGCTCTGACCACCATGTCCTGTGTCAGACGTTCTCTGTTGCCTCCCCTTCTGTAGGAGGAGTAGACTGCTATTGGATCTGGCGTGACTGCTCGGTTGCCCTTCTCCTTGTCCCTCTGGGTTAAAGAATCTGGAGGAGTGCATAAGATAGTTTGCGTTGATGCCTCGACCCCCCGTGACACTGTCTGTGAACCCGCCATTTCCCTGCTCCTTGGTTTCCGCGGGTCTTGTGGGCCCCAGCAGCATTTGCACAGGTTGCGTAGGGCAAGACAGCATGTGATGAGCCCGGAGAGCCATCCAACTACGACTAAAACTTCAGCCCAAGACCAACTGTCAATGTCAGTGGGCTCAGTGAGCTCTCCAGACACTACTATCGCGTCCATCCTGCTGTCTTGAGCTTTCCCACGCAGCTACATCAAATCAAATTAATTCACACAAACCTTCAAATCACAAAACATGCCAATAAACCCCCAAGGAAATGCCTACTCATGTCATGTGGCTGCCAAAGAACTTCCGCATGAGACAATGAACTCAACTTTGAAGTTCCCTCCCCCCAAAGCTGTGAAAGAGGCACCCTCTTCCTTATTGCCAGCTTCGGATGTCTCAAAGTTCTTCAAAAGCCGCAGACACCACTTTGGATGCTTGGCCCCATCTCAGCGCCGCGTCCACCCCGGGGGGTTTCAAGGCCGACGTCATGATTCTTTCCTTTGGAAACTGACGCATGGGCACCCCCACCAATCTTTTTGGCATCTCGCCCCGCTGGTGTGGGCGGCTAAGCCAATCAGCTTCCACATTCCAAGATCCAGGAATGTGTTGGGTGATGAATTTGCCCAGGTTGAGCTCCTCCGTCTTCAGCGCCAATTCAGCACCGATCCAATTCAACACCGGAGATGGTGCAGAGGCCTTGGAGACTGTCGCCAACGCCACCACGCTGTCGGCCCGAATCAGCAAGGAATGTCCCTTGATTCGGTGCTTCCATTTCTTGATGGCCATCAATATCGCCCAAGCTTCCAATGGCCCTTGCCCCGCCGGGTCGTCCCATGGTATGCTCATCCATTTGGCATATTCCTCCGTGAAGGGTATCTCCAGCGCCTCGAGCGGAATGATCGCTCGACTTTTCCTGTCGATGTCCGCCAAAATGGCGCCCACTCCTCTGGGGGAAGCGTCTGTGATCAACGCAAACTGAGCTGGTACTTCACGAAGTCCCTCTCGCCTCAGCGCAAACCTGTCTGGCTTCTCAAACATTGCAATGAACCACTGTCGCGGCAATTCAATCCTGTGCACCGCCACCATGAAGGGTTTTGGCCTTGTGTCGTCCCTCCTGGTTGCTCTGTCTTGCTCCTTTTCCGCATCTGCCAGCGTCTGTGCGATGACTGCGTACAAGATGTTGACGCACCATCTAGCCCTCACGATGATGCCACAGATCCATGACAATTTTCCCGTCACAGCCCTGACCTCCCTGAGGGCTACCATGCCCTTGTTCTGCCAGCTCTCCAGTGTTGTTTTGACCTCGTTCATCATCTTGGGCGGGATAGAAAGGATGACCACGTCCTCTGCCAGCTTCAACTCCATGCGCACTCCAATCCACACTGCATCCGTTCCTCTGAAGCCTTTTCGAAACTGAAGCTTCACTCCCAAGGCCCCGCACATGTAGAGGATGAGCGCAAGGTTTTCTCTCCTCCTCCAACGTGGACCCTGCAACATCCATAACGGATCGTCCATGTACAGCTGTGACTGCATCTCATCGGCCGGCACCAAGGACTGTAGCAGTCTCGCCAATGTCGCAGCAAACCTTCCCATGATGAGTGGGGCTCCCTTGAAGCCAAACAGCATTGCCACGAACACAAGATACTTGCCAGGGTTGACTGACGCCGCCACGCAGTTGCCCAGCTCGTTCTCATGGACCGCCAAGTGACAGTATGCGTCTGACAAGTCTGCTGACACCAGTTCCACTTCGTCGCATTGGTCTTGATCGTCCCAGTCCTCCTTCTGTGCCCTCAAGATCAACCCAAAACGGTTTTCTCTCAGGTACCTCAGGCTGTCCAGCACGTCTTGTATTCTCGGCAACACGATGCGTTCCCGTATGCGACATCTGCTGTTGCCCCCACTGCGCAACAAGTCAATTATGACACGCCTCTTAATCGTGCCATCCTCCTTGGTTTTGATGATGAGTGCTAGCTTGCTCACCGTGCCAACCGGAAATTGCTGCCGTACCTCTTCCTCCGACAGCTCAATGCAAAAGCCCTTCTGCAAATACCTTTGTACTTCAGCATAAGCATGTTCCGGCTCCTCAACAAAGCTCTTGTAGTTCTCTGCCCCCAGCTGAGCTTCCATTTCGGGCATGCTTTCAAACTCCCCTTCATTGCCCTCCGTCATCGGGAAGATGTTGCAGTAGGGGATGTTTTCTGCCATGCCCAACGGAGCCCCCGATCTGATCCATGACACTAGATCCATCTCCGGGTCACCTGAATGCTTTCGCCAAGCTTCTAGGAGCTTTGCATTCAATGGAGATGTGAATCTCTCCGGGGGTCTCAAAACCACTTCATCAAATTCCTTGACCTTCAAGAAGTGCTCGATGCAATCCGTCCACGCCTTGAGAACGTTCTCCTTCAACTGGCAGTTCTCACTTCCGTACTCCTCTGCCGTCTCGACTGCTTGAGGATATTCTCTCAGAAATCTTGTCCACAATCTCCTGATGTCTTTCCCTGTCTCTGCCAGCTTGCTAAGTCTACTCACCGCCTTTGCCGGGTTCCGCATGCCCCACACGTAGTGCTCGTTCTCTCCTTCCCGTCTCTTCTTCTTTGACGGTCCATCAGAAGGCCCTTCACTAGCATCCACGTTGTCTGCCATCCAAACTCTTCGAGAGGCGGACAAATCCTGGGTTGTCACCGGGGGCAACTGTCGTTTGGCCTTGCTGGCCAACCACCTCAGCTGTGCATCTGACACTTCTTCCTTTTTCTTTCTCAAGACTGATCTCCACCATTCCATTTGGATCGTGTTCTTGAACGTCTTGACAACCAAAGCTGCATATGCTTTGCACAATTCCTCTGGGTACTCCGCCGCCCTCGACGTCATGTTCTTGCCTATCAAAGCTTGATGTCGGCTCCATCCAGGGCACGTGCACTTCTTTGACAACCTGTCCAAATCGGCCAAGCAGCCCGTGAAGCGTCCTGGCTTAAACCACTTGTACCTCAACTTGGTCTGGTAAGCGCACGTGTTAAACAAGGCTGTTGTCGTTCCCAAGTCTCTTTCAAACGACATCAATTCGGGGAGAGCCCATGCCGGTCCCTCTTCACCTGTCTCACTTCCAGGCGGGTTCTCCAACGTTCCCACTGACGGCACCGCTCTGCGTCTTTGACTCTGAATGACCTCGTTGATGATCATGGCCGACCTGACAGCCATCACTGTTCCTCTGTCAGCTTCTTGTTGTTGTGCTCGGCTGTTTGTTGCCAAGCCATAAATTTCGGCTCCAGACCGCACAGGCTTGGGTCCTTCGCCTTCCAGGTTGTATCTTGCCCTTGAAAAGCTCCCACAGGGAAATCCAGCATGACCACCATCGTAGTCGCCCTCTTTGGCCTTCTTCAGGATGTCCGTGAAAGGCCGCTCTGCTAAAAGATCGTGGCTTGCATCAATGAGTTTATCATAGGATTCCACCACGACCTTCAACCCTTCCTTTTCGCATTCGTCCCTCAAGGCTTCAGCCAAAACGTCACGAGGCCCCGCAAACAAATGAAGGAACTTGAAATGTCTTTCTTCTTTGAACTCTGCATATGACTGACATTTCTCAAGGCACAGTTCCACCCGCTTGGACACCTCCGCGTTCACTCCATGACTAGAGTCAGCGATCTTGGTCGAACTCGACGCCGTACTCATTCTGAAAAGGGGGCTGCGATACACATGAACGTTCATCTCAAGACTGCCATGATCAACTCTCGAACCATGTCCAAACGAATTCAACCAATTCGATACTTGATCTATTGAAACCTACTTCAACGTGTCATGAACTCTTCCGCACTCGTGCAACACGAAAAACACAAAACAGGGCTCCCTTCATCCATCACCAGTGCAACGGAGAAGCCCAAGTTTTTCAACACAAGCACAGTTCATTTCTTGGGACACTGTTCATTGGTGTGTCCTGGTGAAAGACACAATTGGCACTTGTGTGCCCGTTTCACTTTCGACCTGCACTCTGCGCCGGGAGCTAGCCCAGCACAAGGCCCATTGTTCTTGGCCCAAGAAAAACAAATCTCCTCTCCAGTCTGGTCCTTGCCCTGCATCTTGTTCTTGCCTTTGCCGCCTGCTCCAGAACCTTTTCCCGAAGCCGGCGTGCTTCTCCACTTTGCTAGTTCTTCACGTTCAGCTTGGGCACGTCTCTTCTTTGCTGCTCTTTTGTCTCTGTTAGCTTGTCTGCGTCTCTCATCTTTCTCACCGCTGCCGCCCTCCGTCTCATGCCCTTCAGAAAGTCCTGGAAAGTGGGCCAGAGCTAAGGCTTCTGACGATGCCATGGGAGCGCCTCTCGACCCCGATGCCAACCATGCTGTAGCTGGATGTCTCACCTGGTCATTCCAATAGGTCTCGTCTTGCGACACCAACCTGAAAACCACCGACCATGGCTTTTCCTCAGTGAAGTCCGTTGGAACGTTCTTGCCGTTCTTGGAGTCCACGACCAACTGCCTCCGTACTCTTTCAAGACGTTCGGCACGCGCTTTATCATCAGCATGAGCTATGAGCCCCCAATTCTTAGGCCACTGTATGGTCATCTTTTCGATTGCCTTCTCGTACAACAGCAGCGATGCTATCGAGCAGATGTCCAAGGAGATTGCGGCCACCTTGAAGACTTTCCAGCTCGCCTGCCATTGCATGAAATTCTGAGGGCCAGCAATTCCCTCGCCACAAACGTGCCATCCCCCACCGGAAAGAAAGCCCTCATCTTTTGATTCCGAAGAGCTCTCCGACCGAAGGGTAGCCAGACGCCCATGTCCACGTATGGTGCTTGGCCCAACTGGTTCACCCTCTTGTCCAGCGCCGCCATTTGAGCGTCCGTCGGTTCTTCTTCCTCCATTGGCAAGTCTCCCATGACTTGAAGGTACCTTTGTGACCAGGAATGCACTGTCTGCAAGTCTGGTGGCATCAACTCACTCTCATCTGTCTGGTCCACCAGACTCGACATCTTGAGGACCTTTTCTTTCAAACCATTTCCTTTCCCACCATGCCCATGAGCTTGTGCAGGGAGCTTAGGCGTCTCCTTCGGCACCCAGGGGTCCACGTCCTCAAAGTTCGTGATGTCACCACCCTTTCTAAGGTAAACTGCCATCCTAGCAACCCGCCAAACTAGCCCCACATGTGCAGCTTCGGTGGCTGATAGTCCAACTCCTGCAGCCTGTGCCTGTCCAATTGCCTGCACCACTATGTGAGCTGGCAAGGCTGCCAAAACTCGAAGTTCCTGTCCAGGATTCCCAACTTGTTCTAAAAAGGCTTCCCATATGGTAGCCGGCACCCGTAGCAACCGCACTGCTTCTGCTACATTCGATACCGCTCTCACCTCGTCTTCGCCGGGTAGAACGTCCATCGACTGCACGCGGGTTGCCATGGGCCCAAACATCACACGAAAAAAACAAGTTTCAGTTAGGCCTCATTTTGAGCCCAACTTCAGGCATTTCAATTCCCATCCCTCCACCCAATTTCATGCAGCTCATTGGCATGTTTGTCACAACTGGTGTTGTTCTCAGAAAGGGAGAAAAAGAGAGGAGAACTCAAGCACCTTTCGGTCCATCAGTGGCTTTGCTCTGCCATCCGTGATTCACAACAACCAACCTCTCCTATAGGTTTCCTATTTTTGAAACTTCCGCCACCGCCTTGTGCGGTACTACTGGTATATAAATATATACAGTGTACACACACACATATACCACACACACATATTTATATATATATACATACTATATATATATGGTGTGTATATGTGTAAATAGATACATATACAGTATATATATATATACACATGTGTGTGTGTGTTTGGGGCATTGTCATGATTGATTTTGTTGCTGATCACGCTCCATCTAGAAGGACAACACGCTTTGTCCCAGCGGGTACGAAGAGCATGAGAAACTAGAGCTCAAGTGGTGAAGTCGAATCCTCCTTCAATATTCTGAGATTCTGAGGTTGCCTATTTATGGATTCAATGTCAGGCCTGCCATCTACAGTCAAAGATTTATGGCACCATGTGACATCCCTCCAGCGTGCGTCCAACACAGTACAGCTTGCACTTTGCATGCCAAGAGGCAATTGGGATTTGGCAGTGCCAGCATTGAAGCAGGGACGGAAGTTTTCTTCGAATCTTTCGTGCAAGAAGAAATAATATCAAGCAATCAAGAGAATCAGTCTTGTGCGAGCAGTTTTGATCACAATGCGGCACACTTGAACAATAAAACTTTGCTGGCGTCCTCTGACCAAATATAGCCCCAAGATTTTCCAACAAAGTGGATTCAGAGCCAACTTGTCAATTTCTTCATGCTCGTGATCCAATCTTTGCTGTGCGTTCTGATATAGTCCAGTCATTTGCGTTTGCGATCCACCTAAATTGAACCAAATGCTGTAGGCAGTCAGCTAGCAGCTAGCTCGATTTTCAGCACTCGTACAACGTCACACAGCACCTGTATAAAGCAAAAGGCGTCTCATATGTAACTTCAAGTTGCAGTACCATACCTAACTTCTTTACTTCTGCAACTCTATATGAAGGTTGAAGGGAAACACATGGAAAAGCGCCCCCGCAACTTAGCACCACAATACGAATGATCACGAGGCTACCTCCAAGATGGCTGAGGTCTCCACAGTTGACAGATTTGTCACTGGCAGAGCGGACCTAGGTGCCACAGTGGACCTCGAACCACAAGAAAACATAGGACACCACGGACACCGCGGACATCACGGACACCAACATCACCCTGAAGTGGATTGGGGTGGCCCATTCAAATCTGCTGTATGTAAGCCACGTTGCTGTCTGATTGCCAATGTACTCAGCCCCATCCAGCCAATTCGGAGGTAGAAGGCCCACACCCATCTCAATCACCTCACATTGGATTTGCCTTTTGACTTCAAGAAGCTTCTATGCGGACAAAACGTGTTCTTTCGTCGCATCTCTTTCGCACTGCTTGTGCGTCTCACAACGTGCACAAAAGCCGTTGTTCTTGCCTTGCAGCTGCCTCCGGGAGTATAGTAGTACCTAGGTACCCGTTAGAGAAAAAAAACACCACCACAATATGTCAATTCTATGCTAGTCAGAAACCTTCTCGCCCCTTGTCTGGGGCGTGCACGTGCTGCCGTTTTGGCGCTCATTGTCAAAGAATGGTGGTTGACCAGGGATCCTGTGAGCCATCAGGAACATCTCATACTTGCGGAAATATGCTGTCAATAAGCAAGAAGCAAATTGGCATGAACATTCAAAAAATATCAAAAAAGACCTGTAGCTGCCTGCGCCAATAACAACAAAGAATTGGCAAGTGCTAGACTGGAGAAGCATGCGGAAACATATGCGTGTACACAAACACTTCTGTAGCCTATATACAAATACGCATTCCTCTGATGCACCAATTTATATACATATTTGTATGTAAATCATTTCTTCCCTCACCATGCACCTTCTGCTTTTTGTGCAGCAAGGTACACGTGCAAATTTCTCTGTGAAGCGACTAATCGCAATGTTTTCCTTCGAGTGATTGCCTATCTTTTTGGGGTAGTCGTGCACGTTTTCCGCCCATTTCCACTGGGTCAGCGCCCTTGGCCACTGGGTCAGCGCCCTTGGGTTGAAACTAGAGAAACAAAACGTATTGAAAAAAGGCGGCGGCCACCGTGTGCTGCATTCAATCAAACACAATCCATTATTTTATTATAGTGATTTGAGAAACAATTTTGCAGACTCTTGCGTTTGTGTAGTTTCTATCATTTTCTATCCAACATTATCCAACAATATCTCATCTGAACATTGCATCAAAAACTTGCCGTGTGGGACTCTGCATCAAACGGCTCAACCCAAGAAGTTGATGTAAACTAGATATCGATCAATACTTTTCTATTCGGACCCAGCTTGCACCCTTCGAATTGCATACCGTGTCTTTGGTCTGAATGTTACGGCGTGTCCAAATCTGACGGGTTAGTATGGCAAAAATAAGACAGTTTGGTTGCTTTTTTTGATTGTCACTGATCAATGCGGCCGAGATTTGCTTCTCCAAGGAGGTATGGACAGAATACTTTGCTTGATTCACCTGGAATCTTATTGCGCATCGACAGACTTTACAATTCGACTGAAGGTAAGACCCTCAGCTATCGCGTTGGACCCGGATCCAAAAGCTGCTCCAGAACAGAGGAGGAAACATGTGAATAATCAGTTTCAACAAAATGCCGGGGTCTTGCACAAACTTGTTGATGAACCCAACAGTGAGGCCTTCCTCCTTTTCTTTATAAATTGAATGATGTATCATGTATCTTAAACATTCTTAAACCATGTTAAAGCCGATTGTCTAAAGACATACCAGGGTGATCAAACAGCCCGGCCCTGTTTGTAGTCATGGAATTGTCGAAGGAAGTTTAGAAGTCAAACTTCCGACAATATGGACAGAAGAAAAGCAGAGCAGGGCAGAGGCAGAGAGAAGAGAAAGATCAGAAGAGAGAAGAGTAGAAGAGAAAGAGTAAGAAGAAAGAAGATGGAGATGCGCGAAAAGGTAGGAAAGTCGCGAAACAGTGTGTTTTTCCAATGATTTGTGGCTCCGGAGGGTCGGAAAGTAGGCTCGCTAAAGCGGCGGGTGCGGAGCCAGCTGGCCAGAGGAGAGATGAAAAATTGCACGCCGTTGTGGCGCGAAGCACATTTCCAAGTCAAAATGAACAAAGCACACCACGTTCGGAGCACTCTTGGAAGTTGAGATGTCGAAAAAGTGCACGGCGTTGTGGCGCGACGCGCATTTCGAAGTCAAAATGCACAAAACACACCAAGTGCGGACCACTTTTGGCACTTGAGATGTCGAAAAAGTGCACGCCGTTGTGGCGCGAAGCACATTTCCAAGTCAAAATGCACAAAACACACCAGGTGCGGACCACTTTTGGCACTTGAGATGTCGAAAAGGTGCACGCCGTTGTGGCGCGAAGCACATTTCGAAGTGAAAATGTACAAAACACACCAAGTGCGGACCACTTTTGGCCCTTGAGATGTCGAAAAGGTGCACGCCGTTGTGGCGCGAAGCACATTTCCAAGTCAAAATGTACAAAACACTAGGGGTTCGGACTACTTTTGGAGGTTCAGGTGTCGTTTCGCGTGGCAGGCGCAAGGGATTGTGCACCGTGTCAAAAGTGAGCAAACCGTGAGGGTTTTGTAGCATTTCCAAAAACGATGGCAGGCGTGGGACATTTGAAGAGGATCTGCAAAGATGCATTGCGCCTGGCAGGCGCAGTACAAGAGACATGTTCATCAGAGATGTTAGGAGGTCAGGGCGCTGATTTCCTGAGAGGGGTTGCATCTTGGAGCATCAGATATGTCGATTTCCTAAGATGATTTTGCGTGACAGGTGCAGCACTTCGTATGACCTGCATCTATTTTTCGTGGCAGGCGCAATACTTTCGACAGGTGGAGTGGAAAAATCGCACAACGCATTTGGTACGAGGCCGTCAGCGCTGCACTCAACTTTCCATTTTTGAAGGAAGTCTCGCAGAATTGCTTCGTTTCGGACGTTGCTATGTTCAAACATTAAGGAAGTCTCGCAGAATTTCTTCGTTTTTAATCTTGCGCATAGATAGACAGATAGATAGATACAGACAGACAGACAGAGAGATAGCAAGATAGATAGATAGATAGATAGATAGATCGATCGATCGATCGATCGATCGATAGATAGATAGGGATAGATAGATAGATAGGGATAGATAGATAGATGGATAGACAAATAGCTAGAAAACTAGACAGCTAGATTATAGATAGGCAGGTAGATAGATAGATGGGGAGATAGACAGACAGACAGACAGACAGACAGACAGACAGACAGACAGATAGATAGATAGATAGATAAACAGATTGATCAGTAGGTAGGTAGGTAGATAATCAGAGAAAGATAGAGAACAGAGGGAAAAAGAGAGAAAGAGAGAGAGAGAGAGAGATCAAGCACCTTTCAGTCCATCAGTGGCTTCGCTCTGCCATCCCTGATTCACAACAACCAACCTCTCCTATAGGTTTCCTATTTTTGAAACTCCCGCCACCGCCTTGTGCGGTACTACTGGTAAATTTATAAACGATTTAATTTTGATAATTTCTGACAACTTGAGAAGCCTTCTCGGAACATTGTGAACAAATTATGGGCCCACGGTAAGGTACAGTACCACAGTACCACATGAAGTGCAAAGTTGTTATTGTGCCTTGTCGGTCCTTTTTTGCACCTTTTAAAGGCGTTGCATTTGAGGGGTCCCTACACCAAGCCCAATTTCAGGTCGATTTGGGTTGTCGGGTGTTGCGCCAGTCGTGCCACTTCTGGAGGATGCAAAGCCCTTCTCAGGCCTTAGGCCCAGGGGGGCCTTTAAGACGCAAACCTAATGTCTGGGCCCGCTTTTGTCCGCTTGAATGCGTTTCCTCACATCAAGAAAAAGACTGCCAAAGCCAAAGGGTGTGAAATATGTGCAAAGTATGCGCAGCATCTGGGTCTGTAGGCCACAAGAAGAAACAAGAAACACATCGGCAAAGCTAAGCTGCCAAACATAGGCTCAACAAAACAAAGGCATTGCCCCTGCCCATGAGAATGCTCGCAATTCCTTCCAATCTACTGGTGAACACAAGAAAACACCTTGGCACCTTCAGCGCGGTCGGACTTTGTATCTGCAGAATCTGGGCACTAAGATCACTAAGCTTGACTCGGCTTACCTGCTTCTCCATCTCCAGAAAATAATGATCTGTATGCACACTGTAATGTAACGATCTGTATTCATGTGCGGATCCATAGGATCCTTGCGGATGTGTCGATCGATGCCGATCCATGCGGCTTTGTATATGATTACATTCGTGCATTGATTTCGTGTTTTCGCACAGCCCAGAAATCAAGCTGTGCATTTGTGGGGGAGACAGGGCTCGTAATCTCAGTTGTTTTTTCCTGAAAAAGTGAATATGCAAACTGCAAATGCATATCCACTCTTGTGTATACATATGCATTACATTTCAATTGAATCAGATTGACATATTTGCATGCATGCATAGGTATTTTTGTCATACACGAGTAGGGTAAAACGCAAAAATGGCGTAAGGAAGCTGGACATTCCGTGAGGGTTCCACCCTTTGCAAGTCCGGCAGTTGATATCCATGGACGCTTTCAGATCACATTTTCAGGAATGTAAGGTCAAGTTTTTTTTAGCATAGGATGTGCGAGGCATATACAGTGTGTAATGTAATGTACTGTACGGTACTGTACTGCACTGGACTGCAAAGTATAATGTAATGTAATGTAATGTAATGTAGTGTAGCAGTGTAGGTGCGTACATACGTGGGTACGTACGTACTGTACGTAGGTAGGTAGGGAGGGAGGGATGGATGGATGCATGTAATGTATACTTGTGTGTGTGTGTGTTTCTTGGACTCCGGTGATAGCCACCGGATCTCTAAACACCTAGAGATACCTAGAGTATCATGTGCTGAATAAACTCAGACTTGCACTGGCCAAAACTGGCCTATCAATATGAAGATTGCCGCCCGCTGGCCAGTCATAGAACAAGTCGGTGTGGCCTTCAGAGATGATCAGGCATAGCCCATAAGAAGTCCAGTCCCTGCCGAGGTCCTTGCCTTGTGCAGATTTCACCTCTGGTTAATATTGTGGACGGGGGATGGGCGAAAACTTAGGATTGCGCCCACTTCACCATTTCGATGCTTCAGCATGTAGGCGTGAAACCTTTTGGAATCCGAAAATGCATCACACATCATCTCACCATATCTCGCAAAAAAATTGCTGAGAAGAGAGATTGTTCGAAATGAGAATGTAAGATAATGTAAGGGCGTGCTAAGAACTCACATACCGTCTACCTGGAAGTGTGGTTCAAGAGCCATTCCGACTCACTCTAAGTCTCTAGGTCGTCTGGGTCTCCCTGCACTTCTGGCCATGGAGTCGGTTGTGGCACTGCTATGGCCACTGTCAAAGTTGCGATCTCAGTTTCAAGTAATCGTATATGCATGATTATGCATGTATATGCCGCATATGCCACTCGAGGGTGAAGTAAATCTCAGGTCTCAGGTTGAGACAGAGGTGAGGACTCTTGCGCACAACATTACCTGGGATTGTGTGAGAATTCTTGCAAAGCTCAACCCGCACACTTTGAAGCCGTGCCCTCTCAACATCTTGGGCAGCTGCTATTCGTGTGCCCTTTGGCTCTGGGCACTACCACCGGACCAAACTCTTTCAGCTATGAACCTTGTTCACTCCTGTTTGCGTCGAGAGCTTGAGACGCGGCTTGAAAGACGGGGCATGAGGTCTGACATGTGCGACAAACTTTCACAGTGTGAGCAATGTGACGAAGTTGCGTGCCTACTTTTTGCCAGCACTTCGCCGACGAAGCCAGCGAACAAACTCGAGTTTCTGTGCTGCAAGCTAAGAGCAATCTCTGACGCAGCAGGGAATGCCAGCTTTGAAATGAACTGAAAATGGCATCACATGAGGCTCTGGCTGATCTGCACAGGATACAGCGGTCAACAGCATCTGAGGTCATGATTTTACTGACGTCATCGAACTGTTAGTTATCCTTTCAGTTTCGTAATATTCTATAAAATGTCAGCTCAAGAGCCAATTGACGACCCTACGTGAAAAAAATTCTAGAGAATTCTGGAGATCAAAGCATGTCTTTGAGACATCCTCTTCTCAAGCTGCACATAATGTATGCGCGCTAATTCTCCTAAGAGTGGCAGTTTCGTGCGGCCGCCTACCTAGGTGCTATGTGAGATGCGGTTCATGGAATTCGCATGGAATTCACTGCAATATATCGCCATGTGTTGCAACCATCAAATTCATCAAAATGATAATTCCGTCGGACAATAACCAAAGTGATCAAAGTCCAAGCAGCACATGCCGGCTCCAATCAACGCCGAATCTGCCGTCGACTATTTCCAAAAGGAATTCATCCTGGGCATTGTTTCCCTCACGAATTTCATGAAAAAATCAGGCGATGGTGCAATGTTTGCTGCTATCCTTCCATGTCCTTCCACCCTCAAACACTTCGCAGTGGCCCCAGAATGTTCTCCGTTCTCCTGTTTTTCCATTGGCACCTTGACCGCCCCGAGAAGTCCACGGGCGTAGCTCAGGATGTCATTGGTTTCATCCTGGTAACATTTCGAAGAGATGAGTGGTCCCCACATCCGAACAAGTGTGGAATCAAAGTCCCACGGAGCACCGTGCGGCTGAAGTTTTGGATTTGTCATGATTTGTCGCTGTCAATCCGACTTTGCCAAAACAATTCTGCAGAAACTTGCTTGCACACAGGAGAAGAGGGGAGGGTGATACACCCCTACTTCTCTCTTGTTTGTCTTTGCCCAGCACCTAAAGTACTGCAGCAACTCGCAAGCGCATTCATAAATACTACGCTCAGACACCCAGTTTGATTTTACCAGATTTGAACCGATGAATGTTCTTTTGCCATAGACATGTGCTCGGTAGCCTTTCCCAACAGCGTCAGGATGGAAAATGGCATTGCTGCGACACAGATATGATGGAACCCTGGATGCCACTAAAACAAAATACCAGCAGTGCCCGCACGAGGCGGGGTGGAAGTTGCCTTAGGGTTGTGCTATTAAACCGTTACCTTTTTATACTTGTTTCATCATGTTTCAATCTTTTTCATCTATAAAACTTGCATGCGCCGTGTCCCACCCAGGCCCGTGCCTGCGTGTTTTCTGCGAACCTGTCGCGCTGTTGTTGTCCAAGAACATGACGTGCGCACGACTGCGTTGCAATGCAACGCCAAGCGACACTTTGTGCTCCAAAGATCATACCCCTCACCCTTCACACTGCACTCTTCACACTCCGCACTTCACACTTCGCATTTCACACTCTACACTTGGTCTCATCTCATCTCTTCTCACGCAATCTCACCTCGTTTCACCTCATCTCATCTCCTTTCTTCTCAGATGTCATCTAAGTTCTTCTCAACTTTCATCTCATCCGAGCACACCTCAACTTCTTGACGCCAAATGGAACTTGCAGCACATCACACGCTGGCGCGAGAAACAATATTTTACCAATGATCTTTCATGACGACAGTACAACCATTTCATATGACAACCAAATACAATCAACACGTTAATGAAGTGTCGCCCTTCCATTATGAAGCTTTTACACACAGCAACCTTGCACACGAAGCAAATTTTTACACACAGCAAATGTGTACACGAAGCAAACTTTTACACACAGCAAACTTTTACACACAGAAGCTTTTGCACAGAAACGTTTTTACAAAAAAAAAACGTTTACACAAACCTTTTTCCACACAGTAAGCTTTGGGAAGTTTCTACACACAGAGAAGCTTTTACACAAAGAAACTTTTACACACAGAGAAGCTTTTACGCACAGAAAGTTTTTACACCTTTACACAGAGAAGTTTTCTTGAACATACTGACAAACGGAAATTGCAGCTCCAAAACTGGATCTTGGCGCCGAAGCGGAAAAAAAAGGATCTTGAAGCACTTTTTGAAAAGAATTTAAATGGCAAATTACCAGCACCAAAATCGAGAAAATCTGCTGACAAATCACTATCGCAACCTTGATGCAGCCAATCCAATACAATTTACGATGCCCAGCTGCAAAACACCGTCATATTACGCGCGCCAAACAATTGGCCGTGGAATGCATTTTGTAGACCCGGACCTGCTGGAAGTTTGGCATGTCAGTTCGAGCAAACTGGATTCCAGGGTTCATCTGTATTAACACGACCTCATGCATTAATTCCAGTCTACATGAATGCAATCCTTGCATTTGTTGGTGTCACTGTGACACTACATTGCACTACGCTGCACTACGTGAGGAGGCATTTTACTCGTTTTTGGCGTTGGACACCTGTACAGACTTGGATGGTGTGATGACCTGGCTGCCGCAGTAACCAATGGTCGCGGTGCACAAGCGCAACTCGTTTCCAATGGTTCTGTAGATGGCAGATCTAAACATCTCACCCTTGCATCCAGACAGACAAGACTGACCGGCTGTACATGAGGCAACCTATGGGAAGATTATGGACTACGTTAATACCTGAACATTTAGTTGGTGCAAAGCTTCCGTCCATTTTGCCACAGGGAGTGGCTTGGTAAAAGGATCAGCTCTCTGCATTGCAGTTTTGATGTAGAGCAACAGGCAATCATCATTCTCCTTGAAGACTTCATGGATTGAACCTATATTTATGCGGAAAATCTTATTGAGGTGCCGGAGTTTGGGACTATACGCCGCAGCAACAATTTGGACAACCGCGGATTATCTTGGTAACACACAAGTTCAACCTGCCGACAAAAAACTGTCTCTAAGAGCTCTTGCATTGGCAGTGCTTCAAGAAATAGACCTGCACCCAACGACACCATTTCGGCTTCTCTCAAGCTGCGTGCAGTTGATTTCTGCTTGCGGCTTGCCCATGAGAGTGGCCACCATGAATGTGGACCTTCCAACGTCATGATCATACCGCTTGTGGATTTGGCATATGGAAAAACAAGGGTAATTGAGCCGAGGTTGCCATTCCTGTATGAGAGCAAGTTCATGGCAACGATAATCAGCTCGTTCGACAAAAGGGGAATTGGTGCCCATGCATACAGGTTGTTGTGCCCCTTCCATAAACGAAGGGCCAGTTCGGCCTGGGCAAGCTTGTCATGGGTGAGTTGGAGAAATTTTCTGGAGCGACTGTACTCGCAGTCCAAGAGTATGGTGCGTTGCAGACCCAATGTAAAATTTGGGTTGCATGTTCACCGTGCGCGTGAAGCGAATGTAGACGCACTGGGGAAGGAAAGACGCTTGGGCAAAAAGATTGTGGGCAATCAGCGACGAGCCCCACAGGTGATTGAGAATCATTCGGGTTTGGATGATGCGAAAGCCTTGAAAAAGAGAAAGTGTGGTAGCCATGGTGAAGGGTGTGATGATATAGATGATAAGAATCATCGAATGGAGAGCTTGCAAATGGGATTGAAGCACCTTGTGCTTGAGTTTTTCACGTAGTAGTGGAGCTAGTCAATTGGTCATACTGATGGCAGCAGTGAGGACCTTGATGAGATTGGACGCGCCGAAGTTCTTATTCAACATAGTGACAGGAATGCCCATCATCACTGCGACTCCCTGGGCTGTTTCGGGAGCTTCAGCGGGTTGTCGACCCCACCATGTTTTGGTCTTGGCGATGTTCGTCGTGAGCACCGTGCGTTGGACATCTGAAATTGGGAGGTCTTTCAGCCATTTGGTGAAAGGACGAGCAGCCAGACCCAAGAGTTGGATGCGGTTGGGACAGTGAGGAGGCAAGATGGATCAAAAGTGGGTGGAGCTGGAGCGGTGGAGTTGTTCATAAGTGCACGTTGGATGGGTGTGGATTGGGAAGTTGAACTTGGTTGACCAGGTCGAGGGGGTGTTGAGGCATCCGTACTGTCATCCCCCCAAGCATTGACGAAGTTCAGCCAAGTGATTGCGGAGATTGGTGATCTCATGTTGGGAATCCGGGTCCGTGGCCCTGGTTGGCAGCCAACCTTGGATATGTTCCGCAATATTGCATGCTTGGTGTTGGAAGTCTTGTCCAACATCTTCCCATCCTGTCGAGCTCGGGTTTGTGATACCCGGTCCAAGTCGATGCCACGGTTTCTCAGCTGTGTGAGAAGTTCTGTCGCAAACACCACCACAGCAATGTCCCCTGTTGGGATCAGATAAAGTTCACGACCATGAGCCAACTTGCGAAGCCAATGGTTGTTGGCCTGCTGTTAGAGCAGAGCCGCACCTGGTAAGGATAGAGGATCACATCCTTCAATGTCCAACTTCTGAGTGAAGGCCGATTGACGAATGGCCCTCGGGAGTGTGAGGCCATTGATCTTCTGGTTGTCATTGTGATCTCGATCCGGTTGCCAATGTTCGTTCAAATTGAAGCCATAAACTCTGGTGGCCTCATTCTTGTCCGATTTGGACGCCAGGCGAGACTGTGGAGTGCTGGTTGAGCGTGGTTGGGATGGAGAGATGGAAGGTGGTGGAGTTGGCGAGCACGGTTGTGTGAGAGGACACTGTTGTGCTGGGGAGTATGGAATGGTAGGTGAAGGACCCAAATTGGGCGGAGTTGGTGGAAATTGCTGTTGTGACGCAGCCCAGCTATTTGGAAGGGCAGGTGGTGTTACCGACCACATGCGTCCCATCATGTAAGGTCCCGACGGAGTTGCTGGCCATTTTGGTTGGTTCTGCGGCCTGGGCATGTTATTAAGTTCCGGACAGCTGCGCCCGCAGGACCACACCATCGAGGGAAGAATGGCAAGGGCTAACGTTGCCCATGAGGTTCAAGTCGATTCCGCGCAGGCACAGGTGAGTGCGATCGGTCAGAGTCAGCCATGTTAAGAGCAGTACTGAATGGGATTGAGTCCGGCGCAATGTGAAGAAAACTTTACGGAATCACAAATCGAAAAGCAAGGAGTCATGCCAACTTCACTAAAGTGCAACAAAAGGAACTCCAAAGGTAGTCACGTCTGATTCATGAGAGGGAAAATTGACAAAAGCACAAAAGAACATAAACAGATTGAGGCAACCGAGCAGCATTAACTTCTTTCTTTGAGGAGATGTCCAGGTTTCCCCTAGAAACGCACCAGGCGGTTTCCAGTCTCGAAGTTGATTTCAAAATGCCTCAGTGATCCTTAGTTGATATCATGACCTTTAAGGTCAGGAAGACTGTCATCATTAGCTCCCGGCGGGACCCCGGATGGTAGCGAAGGACTGATCCCTCTGCGACGGTAGTTGACATCCTCGTCAGAGTCGGATCCCGTGTCTACAGGAAGCTTGTCCCAGGTCAGCGCAAATTCCTGTCTGCTTGCTGTGGGCCAAAGTGTGCTTCTCAGAAGTATTGACTACCCCGCAGCCAGGAAGCTTCAATTGAGCCATGTCGTTCCCTCCAGCATGAAGACTTAAATGAAGTTCTTTGCCACGAAAGAGGGCTCCAATTAGCACCGGTAGTTGTCCTTTTCCCTTCTTAGAGGCTCTGTCCAGCAGGTCGAGAGCTGCCGAGTGAGGGAAAGAATTGGTCCTGCCAACCTCAAGTCCCAAGAAGAATGCTCCAAATGTTGGGGGTTCACTTCGTCGAGGACCTTGATTGTAGGTCCAGTATGGTCCAGTCAGCCGGACGAATGAAGCCTTCCAGCAAGATACATTGAGCACCTAGAGCATTGGTGCCGTGGATCAAGGCCCATGTGTAGCCATGCCGACCTTTGAATGGGTCAGGCAAAGCAAATCGGGAAATGCCAGGCAGTGGGATGATCAACGCTTGATTTTGGGTCGTGCGCAGGTCAATCACCTGAGCACGGGAAATATCCACGGCATCGAGGAGGCCAGCCCCAGCAATGATGTTGGCAGCTAGTTTTGCCGTTGGTTCTGGGATATCACGGCTGATATTGGAGATGGAGTCCAACATGGCCTGGAGCTGGGTCTCGTCAGTCGAGAGAAGAGGTTGTGGTTTTCGCGCCTCTGAAAGTTCACAGGCAGCCTTCATACGAGACTTGTGGTGAAGGGCGAATTTGATCTTCTTTTCCCAGTTGGCTTGTGTGTCATCCGGAAAATTGAGACGGACATGGCCATCGCGCAATGGGGTTGATTCCTGGGATGAAGGCTGGTGTGATTTGCCCTCGTCTTGCCATTGATGTTTTGCAGGTTTGGGAGTGTGCTGAGGCTTCCTCCTTGCCTGGAAGAGCAGGCTTTGAGAAGTGGGAATGAAAGTGTGAGTAAGCAGTGAGAAGTTTCGTATGGGAGGACTTTGGTGCAGCAGAAAGACGAGCAGCTGGATGGGATTTGTTGGAGGTGTCTTGTGCATGGTGAGTGGAGGAATCCCACCATGCCTGGTTGGGTGTGGTGGTTGGTTGTGGGCCCGTTTGTTCCATTTTCTCAGTCCTGGGAAGTGTCTTGGCCATAACGGTGATCCTGTTCGAAGAGGACCAACCCTGGCGATCATGGGTGTAGGTCCGTTCGTAGGACTGACATTGTCGAGTAAGGGAGTTTGGTGACTCCGGAATGTCTCGGAGGATCATCACGGGAGAAGTCATAGGTGGGAGAACCATCATTGGGAGAAACCGATCGAAGGGTAAAAGAACCCTCTCGACGAGGGCGAGAGGACCGACGTCGACGTCTCCTGGAGTCAGCTGACCTGGCACGTCGTCGTGGAGGGCTGCATGGTGTTGGGATGGGACGTTTGAAATCCCGATGGTGGTCCCTAGTCGGTGCTGGAGAGCGCGACCGACGCGAAGGCTGAGATGGACCTGGAGCATTGGAAGGTTGTGCGACACTAGGTAGCGTCAGTGGTTGTGGAGGAGTAGGAGGAATCGTGACAAGTGGTGCAGTTGGTGGTGGTGGGGACTCCTTGAACTTGGCTTGGACGTTGAGGCGCGTCTTCTTAAGCATCTCATCGGAATTGAATGGAGGTGGTGTTGGTTTTGGCACTGCTGGTTGAACCTGTGGTGCAGGTGGTTCAGGTTGAACAGGCACCTGTGGTGGAGGTGTCTGTTGTGGAGATGATTGTTGTGGGATCAGTTTTTGAAGATGTTGGATATGGGATATGGATTGGCTCGCCAGTTGTTGATTGAGCAACGCATTTTGCTGTTGTAATGCGTTAACCTGAGCCTTAGTCTGAGCTTGAGACTGCGCCTGTTGTTGGAGTTGAGGATCCCCTCCGCAAAATTGTCCAGGAATGCCCTGATGCGGAGGAGTTGCCATCGTTGACGGATTCCACATAGAGTTCCACGTTGGATCTGGGGCATTCGAAGAAGTGCCCATCCAGGCACGAGAGTTCCACAGAAATGGAAACATGGCAAATTGGAAAAGTCCGGTAGCCTAGATGACAACAGTTTAAACCACATGATGCATCCACAAAAACAATGCAAGAGGTCGTGATAGGGCTTGAGGCCCTCGTAGACAGCTTAAGCATTCAACCCTCGAATTGGTGCACAATTGAACCTCACGAGAGTAACCAAAAAGAAAGAGACCACACCTGGAAGGCATGTCCTGAAACCTAAACCTGGTCATGTGACATGGTGCAAAATGTCGAGCTCCGTACTCTCTTGGGCAACGTTGAAAAAAGATGGTTGGCGCGGCTGATGGCTACTGGCCAGTGAAATTCAAAAAAGGTGAGTCCCCGAACAGCAAGCAACTGGCATGGCCGGCTGTTTCACTTTACTTTGACGAATTACTAGGTTGAAAAATGCAAATTCAGAGATCAGGTCGGAGGATCGAAATTCCTACCTAGAAAGGTATTCCCCGAAGGGTTCATGCCACCTTGGGTGTCCCAACCTGTTCAATCCGCATCCATGAGCCCACCGGGGAAGGAAAAGGAAAGGTGCACCCAGCTATACACACGTATCCAGTTTTGCACCAGCGGAGGGGGGGGGTTAAGCTAAGTTGCCGAAATTCAATTGATTCAGAACTTTGTGTCAAAATTCCTGGCCGTACGGCCTGCTTCTGTCTTGTGGCATCCTCCTGTCTTGTGACTTTTTCATGTTTCCATAATTCATGTATTCCGGCACCAAGTCCCGTCACAATTCGGAGGTATTGCAATACCCCACTTTACACCGGAAGGGCGGCTCCAATGGCGCGGGCGGTATTACGGCATATAGAGGGTACAGACGGCATTCTGTGCCCGTGACGCACTGATGAGAATAGATTCTTACTCTGATGCGGGGCTTTAGAATGTTGAGGTGGTTGTCGCCTGCGCAGTACCTAAGAAGCCACCTGGGCCACCTAGTAAATCTGAAGCAAGCAAATTTTGTAGATTTTGTAGATGACCTGGTCCAATCACCTGAAACAGCCTGATGAGAACAGCTTGCCTGAGTTTTTTGTAGGTACACATCAGGACGTCTCCTACTGCATCGCCAGAGAATGTTGGCGTCTTAGCTGGCAGTGATCCCACAAACTCTGTCACTGCCCCGTGCTGAGTTTAACATTCATTGATTCTTTCCCGCATGACAGCTAGCGGGTTAGCCCCACACCCCCACACCCCCACACCCCCACACCCCCACACACCCACACACCCGCACACCCACACACCCACACACACACACACCCCACTATTTCATATTATATATCTCATCGCTCGTCCTTGCAACCTGTGACGCTGGAAGTGCTCCTTTGCTCTGCTCACCCCTGCAAGACAAGGGTCCTGACTGTTGACAGCTTGCCTCAGCTTGAGCCTCAGCGGGGTCACCAAAACATACAGCCATCAAATGCGCGAGGTTGCAGGAAGGCTGCTGCCTTCCTAGCTGAGTGACAGGCATGGTTTCATTCAACTTCTCTTGTCCAAACTTTTGCGCAATGAGGCCTGCAGTTGCGTCTCTTTATTTTTTCAATTCAGGAAAACAACATTACATGAGATACATCCTCCTAACTCCCCAAAAACAAAGCAGCCAAGCTTCTCTCCAGGTTTCGCCTGACCTCTGGCGGCCCACCAGGCGCAAACAACATCGAGCAGCCCAGAGATGCCCAGATCATATTTGAAGAGGTGGACGTGACTGCCATGCGAAGATCAAGCCATCAAGGCCATCAAGGCCATCAAGGCCATCGGGCTCTCAAGGCCATTAGGCTACCAACCAACAAGGCTATGAAAGTGCAGCTAAGCTTCTCTTGTCAGCATGTGATCGGTAAACTGATCCGGAATACCTGGAATCACGTCACAAAAATGATCAAGCCACAGGTCTTGGATGGTTTTGGTCTATCCATGTCTGCCTCATTCATGTCATTGAGACGCATGTTCAAAATAAGGTGACACAACTTGAGTCCCAAGGGTTGAAAGCTAAGCAGGGTAAAATGCGAGCCAGCAGTGCCAAACAAGACTCGGAAGGGAACATGGGCGAGGTGCGCTGGGTGATATGTATGTATATATATATACATATACATACGTGCATGTATATGTACATAAATGTATACGTGATATATATGTATACGTATATGTATATGTATACGTATATGTATATGTATATGTATATGTATATGTATATGGTATGTATATGTATATGTACATGTATATGTATATGTATACCAGTAGTAGTACCACACAAGGTGGTGGCGGAAGTTTCAAAGATAGGAAACTATAGGAGAGGTGAGTGGTTGTGATGCATGATGGCAGAGCGAATCCACTGAAGGACCGAAACGTGGTTGTGATTTTTGGGGTGTTGCAGAGGTCACCTCACCCACAACAGCGGGATGTAATGCGGCGTAGCGAAGTGCAATGTAATTGCAGTTGTAGGTGTAGTAGTAATGTAGTTGATGTTGTTGAAGTTGTAATGTTGCAGTTGTAGTTGTGGTTGTAGTTGTAGTTGTAGTTGTAGCGTAGTTAAAAGCGCAATTGAAATTGTAGCAATTGTAGTAATTGTAGTAGCTGTAGTAGTTGTAGTTGCAGCAGTAGCTGTAATTTTAGTGTAGTTGTAGTTGTAGAGTAAGTTGCAGCGTAGTGGTAACTGCTGTAGTGTAGTTAAAATTGAAGTTGTAGCTGCAGTTGTAATTGTAGTGTAGCTTACTGGTAGTGGTAGTTGTAGTTGTAATATAGTGGAGGTTGAAGCTGCAGTTGTAGTTGTAGCGTCGTGTACTTGTAGTTGTAGTTATAACCTGGTGTAGTCTAGTGTGTGGCAGTTGTAGTTGAGTGTAGCTGCAGCTGTAGTTGCAGTGTAGCTGTACTGAAGTTGAAGTTGAAGTAGTAGTAGTAGTAGTCGTCGTCGTAGTAGTAGTAGCAGCAGTAGTAGTAGCAGTAGCAGTAGTAGTAGCAGTAGCAGTAGCAGTAGTAGCTGTAGTAGCTGTAGTAGCAGTAGAAGCAGCAGTAGTAGTCGTAGTTGTAGTTGCTGTAGTTGCTGTAGTTGCTGTAGTTGTAATTGTAGCTGTTGCGTTTTTTCCACAATCTCTTGTGCCTTGCAGGCATCTACATGCATAAGCAGCGAGAATTTCCTTTCTAACGAGTTGCCATTTCGGCTTCCAATGTGATCTCGATCTACGTTTTTGAGTGGACTCAAAATTACAATCCAAAGAAGCTTGGATAAGCACCGACCATAATAAAGCAACTTTGTTACGGGGTCTCAGGTGTAAAGGAAAGGCACTTAATTTGATGAGGCCGAATGCAGAACCATGTTTTGCAGCCTTGTTTTCGGTGATTTGAGGGAAAGCATGTAACAGAAAATGGATCCAAACAGAACGAAATCTTGTAATGAGAAGGCCAAAGCTCTGTTCAGAAGGAAGGACACCATCGAGAAACCCCTGGCTTGAAATAGTGTCTATCATGAAGAAAGCCCATGGGGTCCAATCTGCCGTGTCCGTCCAATAGGATTGGTTGATGCTATCTAAAATGTAAGATTTCATCAGAGATCTTTCTTTTCCGGGGAATTTCAACAGTATCCATATTGGACGGGGCACACAATGTTGCACGTGATTCAAGCCATGCGTGAAATGTGGGATATCGGGCTTCAAGCCCTTTCCAGATATCGACTGGGACATGCAATCGCTGGGAAAGGAGGTGTAGGAAAGCCGCACGTCTGCAGTGCGGCGGGACACTTTCCCAAACAAACGACCTGAGTTTTCTTGGCAACGAACACATGTGCAAAGTAATCTGGTATCAATAGATGTGTTGACATTTTGGCCACCAACTTGGGAAACATCCACAAACCCGAGATCACGCAACAATGCGTCATTTGAACGTGCTACGAAGATTTGCATTATGTGGACTTGCAGGTCGAATACCCACCGCAGGGATGGGGTCAGATCACAAAAGTTATTGCCAAAATGTTCTGCCGCTAGAGTCTTAGCAGCTCCATCTGCTTTGGCATTGCCATCCGTCAAATACTGACTCTGGCTAGCATCACGACCATGGGCAGCAACTTTAAAAACCAAGACAGGCCCATTTCTGACAAGAAGAGATTGGCAAATTTCAGACCATAGGTCATAATTATCCCACTTGTTGAGAAGGTCTAGTCAGAAACCTGAAGATTTCAAAATGTTAAAGCCTCTGACCACGGTGTCACTGTATATATGGATTTCGCCGTTGAAAAGCCGAAGTGACACTGCCAAGGCAGATAGTTCTGCCCTTTGCGGTGAATGATCTGGCCCCGCAACCGGATATTGAAAAACGCCTCTTTCAAGTGAGTAAATTCCCACGGCAGCACTTTTGAATCTTTTGGATCTCGAATAAAAGCAGCTACCGTCGATGAAAATGTCACAATTTGAAGTGAGTTCGAAAGGTGCCGGAAGTTCATACCGTTGGAAATCAGAAGAGCGGCTTTTCCTCTTCTGCAGATCCTCTTCTGATTCAAAAATGATTCCCGTGGTCCAGCTGGTTCGCGGGACGTGTTCGGGCACAACAGGCAGATCTAAAACTGGGCATTCATTAAACATATGCACAAGAGTTTCATCGTCGTTCTGACAAAGAGGACATTGCGCGGAATCAACCAATCCTGACCTCTGTTTACGAGGGCCATCAAAAAGTGATCCTGTAAACATAAAGGGCAGGATAAGTTTGGCGTGCTGAATGCTTGTCGGGATTTGAGAAATATGTTGGGCCAACACGTCGGAAACATCCGAACTGGCAAAATCACCATCTGCAAAAAAACGTGTGAGTTCGATATTGATATGTCGGTCTTTTGCGTCTCCCAGATTGTCATGTCGAATTGGGGATTGAGCGAAAAGTCTTTGGCGAACAGATCTTTCTAGCTCTTCCTGGAAGAAAGTTTGGCTGCCACTGTGCAAGTAGAAGTTGGCATCGGATCTCCGACTCCACACACAAAGGTCATCTGCCCATGTCCATCCAAGATCCTTTCACAACCTCGCCAAAACAACTGGAGCTCCATTCACCCATGCGGCCCAAGGGTCTATCCAAACATCACTGTGAGTAGATGTCGCAAGAAAGGGGGACCTCATGTTATTTTTCCTAGGAAAAACAGCGTTCACGACCCCAGTCCTCAATTTACCGAATGCTGTCTTTGATGGTGCTTGAATTTCAGAACCATGTAACCATTGAGAGTGCGCATTTAATTTGATATAAAACCCTTTTTGCCACCCTGACAATGGAAGTTTGGATACCTTAAGAACTGTAGCCTTAGCCTTTTCCAACCTGGCATCCTGTAGTTTTCCTCCACCCCGTCTGTGGGAAGTGTGAAAGAACCCGAGTGATTTGGCACTAGTCTTTTTTGTGAGCCTCCTTCCAACTTGAATGAGAAAACGTTGGGTTTCCTTCTTTTTGCGGCATAAAATTGCGGACTTGGCGTCGTTTTGAATTTGCCCAACAGCCGCGTCAAAATTAGAAAGCTGGGACGCCGCATTTACCAGGGCTGGGAAATCAGACACTTTACTCCACAGTTTTGTATCATCCAAGAATGACGCAAAAGAGATCTGTGCGGTGTTCTGTATTCGTTTGGCAAATACTGAGAAAATCAAATGTGCAAACAAAACGCTGAATGGACATCCTTGTATGATTCCGTTGCTTTGTACCACCCGGGGCCCAAAGAAGGGACCAAGCTTGAAACATTTGTATTGCCCACTAAAGAAGCCCTTAATGCACGTAGCAAGATGGCCAGGGAGACCCAGATCCCGGGCCAAAGAAATGCAAAACGACGGAATCAACAGGTCAAAACATTTAAACCGGTCAACGAAAAGTAGCATGCGTGGTTCCCCTTCATTCAACTCATTTTCAAACAATTCAGACCATCTTTAAATCTCTCATAGCTGCTAGCAAACTGGGGTAGCGATCAGAAACAATCACCGGCGCCTCAGTGCGACAAAAATGACGCAATGCAAGTTCAACTGAAGCTTGTGACTTGGATGCAGTAGGATAAGCCATGATGCAACCACTGAACTGATCAACGCATACCACTGCATAGGGCTCATGTTTGAGACCCTCTTCGGTGGATTCAAGATGATCAATGCACACCCTTTCCAAAAACCGAGTAGGAGCTTCGATGGTTCGGCCTTCCTTGACATGTTCTGCTTGATTGCGGAACTTCTTGTGGGGTTTGATACGTAGTTTCGATTGGCGACAAACGTCACAAGTGGATGATGCCGGTTGATGACAAAACAAATGATCAACAGGAATGCCTCCCTTGACCTTCCGGGATGCAACTGGAGAGGCACCGGGCTCCTGCGGAACAAGTGGCTTCGGTGAATCCCTTGGTAAGTCAGCGCCTTTGGGAAAAGAAGGTGAAACCAACAATTCTCTTGGAGTTTGTGGGATGGCTTCGCCGATCAGTTCTGGGGGTGTGAGTACCTCGAGATTGGCCACATCATCTGGTACTCTAGAAGCGGGTTCAATAATTTCAACATCATCATCATCATCATCATCATCACGTGATCTCAGGGACCAAAATCGGTGTGACATCACCATCACCAGGTACCGCATCGGATGCTGGAAACCCGGCAGGCATGCCATGAACAAAAGACACTGTTTCCTTGAAAACGGGAACACAATGATCAACGCGATCAGCAACAATGCACTGAGAAACATCAAAATCAACATTGAAACCGACATCCTCAGGAATGAGTGTAGGTAGATGATTGGGACCCCAAATGAACGAGAATCCTGATTCTACCAACTTTCCTAACGACTTCACAAAGGGCAGCGTTTCAACATGTACACCAACCCTTCCCCAAAACGTTCACCTTCGGTGCGAAATGTCATATTCGCTTCCTTAAGGCCTCCCCTCGTGGAAAAGGTCAAAGGATTTTGACTCACAGTTTCAAGATCATCCAACAAAGATGATGGGATTCCCTGTGCTAGCGAAGCTAGGTGTTCGCCAGCTCCTGAATCCAAGGCCCATTCAACGTCGTAGAGCTCCTGAATCACTGGAGAGGCTTGCGCAGCACCAGCAAGCACAGTGCCAACCACAGCTACCATAGCAGCCTTGGGCTTGGGAACCGCTTTAGCCTGAGCTTTGGCATTGGCCGCAGCAGGCGGATTACCTTCGTGGCGGTATGGACAGTCCTGACCACGACGTCAGATCGACAACCAAGGTTGCAACAGCTGAACCAACAGCTCATCTATCATGAAGCCCCGAATGCTCAGGTGGTTCAACAAGCCGCCACTGAGGTGTCGCGCTCACAAGCGCAAGAACACCAAACCCGGGCTGAGGCTTCAAGAGTTGTAGCTGCCACACAGGTGCAAGCTGCTCAGGAGGTGGCTTCGGTTCATGCTCAAGCATCCTCGGCCGTTGCTGGCGCTCAGGTACAAGCTGTTCAGCAATTGGCTCAGTTGAGGGCTGAGTTTGGAAATCGTGAAAGGGAATTGCTTCAGCAGATCCAAACACTC
This sequence comes from Cladocopium goreaui, assembly GCA_947184155.2. Classification (NCBI taxonomy): domain Eukaryota; class Dinophyceae; order Suessiales; family Symbiodiniaceae; genus Cladocopium; species Cladocopium goreaui. The sequence goes on along the minus strand of CAMXCT020000799.1, from coordinate 112,381 downwards.
CAATCCCAAGTTCATGCCCCCAATGGTAACATGAGCCCCAATGGCACGGATTTGGGAACCCATCTTCAGAGCATGGAAGCTAAGATTGATTACCTTTACACTCAGTTTCTCAGGTTGGAAGGCGACATGCGGAGTGGTTTAGATCAACTTGCTAGTAAGATCTCTCAACTCGAAGAATGGTATGTTGATGATGGTCAGCCTGATGTGAATGACGAAGAAGAGCTTGTTGCTGCTCCAACGTCCCCTGTCCACGTTGGGTCCCAAGGTTCCCGTTTACCAGGTCAGTCGGTAGTTCAAAATCCGTTTGATCTTAATGTTGGTGGTACTGGTTTTACTCCACCTCCTCGTGGTGGTCATGGTGATCATGGAAACCCGTTTGGTTTGCCACGGGGGAGGATGGGAGCTACCCCAGAACCATCCAATGTTGAAGAAGAAGGTAACCTTGAGGATACATGTTTGCATTGGAAAGAGGTGACATCTGTCAAGTTTCCTCTGCTGCCAGAGAGTGCAGGTTCTTTGCGACAATGGAAGAATGTGGTTTTGCCAATGCTGACTGCACTTGATAGGTCCCCAGAAGCTCATTTGCACGCATGGCTCCGTAAAGCTTTTAATGCTTTGGACCCCACAGACATTCATGCCCTGAAAGTTGATTCAGAGGGTGAGGGTTTCCCCAAATTTGATCGAATGTTGTGTTCATGGTTCACTGGGCGTGGTGATTCTTTGAAGGGTTATTTTGGGCCTCGAATTCAAGCTTACATTGAGGAAACCATGAATCTTGGTACTGGGTTACGTGGTCGCCCTTTACTCAACATGGTGGTTCGTGAGTTTGATTTGGACAACGCATTAGGTGGTGTCATCAGTGGTGTTGAGTTGTTTCAGATCGCTTCACCAGAAGGCGACTATCAATCATTGGTACACTTCCGTGATCGAGTTCAGTATGTGTGGTCACAATTGCCCATTCAGGAACGTCCTTCAGAAAACATGTTGAGTCGTTGGTTGTTTGGGCGTTTGAAGAAGATTCGTTCACTATCCATCGTCATTGATCGAATTAAAGAAACACCCGCTGGTTCCCATGAAAGAACGTTTCAGTACTTGTGGAGTCGGCTCAATCGTTACATTTCGGAATGCCAACATGACAAGAACTTATCGTCAATTCAAGGTGATTTGAGGAAAGGTCCACCAACCAAGAAGCCTGCGGCAACTGCCAAAGCAACGCCAAACAAAGGCTGAGTCATCCCAACCTTCGGGTGCTGTTGCCCAAGGCAAAGGGAAAGGCAAATCCAAAGGGAAAGGTAAAGGGAAGTCTAAATCTTCAGAATCCAAAGATTCTAAGTCCACCAATGCTGCTTCCTCGAACCCAAATTCCCAAAATGATGGTAAGAAACAGCAGAGTTGTGTTTTCTATCCCAAAGGGCTTTACTGTTGCTCAGTTGTCGCTCTGTTTCGTCTGTCTGGAGTGGATGCCGATCTAGAACCTGATGACCTTCTCTTAGCAATCACACTGTTACGAACCGAACGAGCTGAAGAAGATCTTGAATGATCAGCATTCTCAACCATCAATGGAGCTCCATGAATATCTCCTCCCATGACCGATGAAGATGACAAGTTAAGCGAGCTTGATGGATTTCCAGGCCCTCCTGACGACGTCATAGCTACTTAAGGCTTCCCTTCCTAAACCTTCCCTTACTCAACCAAGTCTCGGTCGCTCAGCGATCTGCCAATCCAACAGTGTCGGCAGTGGGCACCGAGAAGAAAGGCCGATGGAAGATCTTTGGCGTGGTTCTAGCACAAACCGATTCGAAGTACAACTCAACTGATCGCACACACTGGGTGCGAGGCCAAGAACGGTTGGAGAACAAATACACGTCAACACCCTTACTTTCACAAGCCAAATATCTACCCCACTTATCGTCCAAATGGCTGTGACAAATGTCTGCTGACAATTCCTCTTTGGTCCTTGACGTGGTGATGTTCAAAGCAACAAACTGGGATGATGGGATCCCTCGCAATTCTAACCAGCGATTCAAATAACACACTTGGACCTTCAATGCCTTTCGCCTTTCAGTAGACCTAAGGCAATCCAAGATTGAACTGGTTGCGTCAAGGCTGAAATGGTCAAGTTGAGGGCCACCAGGATAATCCACGTTCGAGGTTCCGTTGTAGTCCAAGCAAATGCGGACCCCCCTGTTGTCCACAGGCACAATGGCCTTAGTGCGAAAAGCGGACTCACTGTTTTGTGCCACTTCGAATGGGGCTGCGGAGTACACATGCATGCACTGTGGTGACATGTTTTACCACAAGCCATACAGGCAGCCAAACCTAGCATATGGTGCGTATTTTGCTTGCACCCTCCTTAAAATATGGCGCCTTACAGTGCAACTTCATTTTGAATTATTTTCTGTACGTTCTGCATTGCGTATCTTGCGTATCTTGCGTGTCTTGCGTATTGGGCTCGGTTACGCATCTTTCGGTCCAAAGACCACATTGAAACACTTTGTACACGGTTTGAATTTCTTCACATCTGCGCTATTACTCAACGTAGGACATTGTTCCGTTGAGTGCACTCTTTCTCCATACTTTGTGAGGTAGTACACCTCGTACTTGGCCTTCTTCTTGCTTTTGCATGGCCACAGTACTATGTCTCTGTACAGACAGCAAAGTGCCGTCCCTCCTACGCAAACACTCACTAGGTTGAAAGTCAAGCTGATGAGAAACAACAGCATTAACGTTTCAATCCCGGTGTTTCCCGGCATGATGGCTTTGCCGCCCCACAACACAGGTGTGTCCCCCAAGGTTTCCATTTCGTTTCACCCCGGAAGCGTGTTGTCGAACGCTAAGCTTTGAGCCGGTTTGCGGTTTCCATCGTTTGTTTTCGTTTTCATTCACAGAACCTATTGTTCTCATGTTTGTTTTCGACACGTGTTTGTCCAGTCCATCCTCAGTCAGGTCCACGAGTCCTATCAACTCGCATCCGTTTCGTACCAGTTCACCTGTCGCGAGGTGTTTTGTGAGGATGTCTGCGGGGTTCTTTGTTCCGTCGATTTTACCTATGATCACTTGTTTTGTTTTCACCAACTCTTGTATGTAAAGGTGTCCTACTGCTATGTGTCTCATCTTTCCTACACCTATTTTCTTTCCAGCTTGTATGGCTGCTGACGAGTCACACCAAATCCTCGGTGTGTCCAGTTTCATTCCAAAATCCTTTTCAGCTAAGTTTCGCACAAATACTGCAGTCTGGGCACAGTGCGTCAGGGACCTTATTTCAGCTTCCCCTGAGCTTGTCGCCGGCGTTCCTGGTTGGGTGTGTGATGACGATTCGACGAGTGTTCCTCCTACGAAAATCGCCTCACCGCTTGTGGAACGTCTGCTTTCTTGGTCTCCTGCCCAGTCACTGTCACAGTAGCAGTGCATCGGGATTCCTTCTCGGATGTCGATCCCCTCTGTCAACTTTGTCACATGCCCATAGTTCGTGGTTCCTCGAAGATACCTTCCCAGGACCTTCAGGTTGGCCATGTCGCATTCCCTTGGTTCCCGAATGCGTTTTGCCAATTCCTTGGTACTAAACTTTATGTCTGGTCTGTCCTGAGATAAGTAAATTGCGCTTCCCACACAACTGGCATATATCGCTTTCTGTTTCTCGTCCAACAATTTGTCCTGTGTCAGGTCAAGTTTCTTTCCTGGCACTGGTCCAGGCTTGGCATTTTCCAAACCCAGTTGTTTCAGTATCACCTCTACATGTTTCGCGTTTGGTTTCGTGATCACGGCTTCTTCGACATTGATCTTGGTCCTTCCAAGAAACTCTGAAGTTGTTTTACTTCCTACAAACGGGTATTCCATCTCTCCCATTTTCAGCTTGCAACCGTTCTTTGGAAATTGAATCATCAGCAAATCATTCAAAACTTTCTCGGGTCCACAAATGTCGAAATCATCTATGTGATGAATCAACACTGTTCCTGTTTTCTCACATTTGTACACACATCCATCGATTGCTCCTCGCTGAAACTCATATTGTTCTGGTGGTAACTCTTTGGTGATTATTTCTTCTAATCTGTCTCTGTACTGTGCTGCTGCCGACTGACGTCCGTACAAGTTGCCATCCACTTGCCACAAGATATGTTCCTTAGGAACGTCCTTGAGTTCTTCTTGAACTTCCTTGGGCTGCAACAAATACCAATCGTCGTAGTCTTCCAGCCATTCCTTAGGTGGTTTCATCATCACAGGTTGTCCTGTCTTGTCACCTTGGTCATTGGCAATCAGAAACGCTGATGTGAGATCTGCTTTCACTCGTGGTAGTCCTGTTGCCATACTGTAGACTTCCAACAGTTTTCTGGAACATCCATGTGGTGTCGGACAAAAATTGCTTGGTGCTTCCGACGTGTTTCTGTCACTGTCTTGTCCCTTTCGTTTGAAATCCTGACATGCCAACCTCGACTTTGCAATTCCTTCACTAACTTTGTCTACCCATTTATGACCAAACACTGTTATTTCCTTTGGAATCAATCTTCCGTCTCTCGGTGTAAATGCTCCAAAGTCCTCGTTCAACTTCTTGATCTCCGTCTTTCGAGCTTTCTTTTGTTCTTCTTCTGCTGCTCCAATTTGGTCCAGGTAGTCCATGATGTTTGCCACCATTTCACTCTGGAAGTACTCCTTTCTCTCATCTAGCCACTTCTGAAACCATACATGGTCCTTGTTCACTGGCATATGGTATTTCTTCCTCATTTCTTCCGCATCTGGAACTTCACCGTTGCTGACTCCAGAAACCATGTCCTGAGACGCTGTGCCCGCTGCACTCATGTTGTCATCTGTTGGTGTGTCTATGCGGTACAGTTCAGGTTGTCCTGGATTCATTCCGGTGTCGCCCGGTACGGCACTAGAGGTTGTACCCTCTGCCAGTCGTGGCTTCTTGGAATCCTTTTCTTCAATCTCGATCCTCTCTCCTTCATCGTCCACCTGCATCTCTGGTGCTTTGTCTTCCTTCTTTGTGCTCTTCTGTGCTTTCCCTCCTTTCGGTGTACTTGGAGCTGATCTTGGTGCATTCCGCAATGGTGGTACAATAGGTTGTGGTATGTGAACCACCTTGGCTTTCGCCATTGCTTCTAGTCTGTCATCAAAGATCGGCTCGTTCTCTTGTTTCGATTTGTCCTTGAAATCATAGGTTTCCTGTCCTTCGATTTCTGGTGCCACAATTGCTTTCACCTCCGATGAGATTGCTTCCGGCTTTGTTTTCTCGATTCCCAACACTGTATTCCATGGGACTCCTCTCGCAACTTCCATCACAGCATCTTGGAACTGTGATCCAACTGGCAATCTTCGGACTGTTCTGAAACTAATAGCTCCGGCACTTGTCAACATAATGTGCTCATCTGAATTTTCTTTCTTTCCTGCATAGATTCCTTTTGTCCATCGAGGTGCAGATTTGTCTTTCACCTTTGGAAATTTTCCCATCACTGTCTCTCCAAATGGTATCAACTCACCCACGTAGTCTCTGCCCTTTATCACACGAAACGCTGTGGTCTTGCTCTTGTTGACATGAAACCTTGCCAAAGTCCATGCGCTGTGACGCACGATCCATGGGAACACGTAGTGCTCGGTTCCAATTTTCGTTGCATAGCTTTCAGACAGCTCACACAGCCATGTGCGAATCTTTCCAGCTATCAGTCCATTCACCATTTCTCCATCTGCAAGAGACTGTGAGCTATACCGAGGTGATTTCCGAATCTCTACTCTTTCTGGCATGAGATCCCTCACTCTGTCAAACAACTTGTTCATGGAATTTTCCTGATCTATTTGTATTGTCACTTTGTTCCATCCCAGATCTCTGATCCAAGCTGCCAACGCATCCCTTGAGTAGTACCCTCCTCCTTTGGATGGGACCACCATGGCGAAGGGATACTGGCTGTCCTTGCAAATTGCCGTCAGCACTGTGATCAGTCCTTTCTGCTTCTTTCCTTCGCTTCTATTCACCATCTCACCATCCACACTGAAGAACATGTAGTCGGAGTAGATGATGTGTTCTTTCTTGTCCTCCTTACTTCTTCTGTGAGGTGCATCTCGTCCTTGTCCTTTGATGCAAGTTTCACACCAAGGTTCGAAATTTGCATGATGAAGCCTGTGCTGCTCACGCTGTTGTGCACTCGGTGCCTTTGGTACATCTACCTCCTGTGCTTGTTCTTTCACTTCTTCTTCTTCATGAAGCTGTCTTTGCTCTCGAAACACTTCACGTTCGGCTTGGTCTTGATCAATTGGATCTGGTTGTACTCGATCTTCTACGTACACCCAATCCAAAAAGAACTCATCCATGTCTTGGTCTGGGTCACGTACTCCTTCAACTTTCTTTGCTTCTTCAATCTCTGCATCCTTCTTTTCAGGAATTTCAGTCTCTGGTTTCAATCTAAACCACGATTCTCCCAGCCATTCTCTGCCCATGTTCTTGGCAGATGTCTGTTTTCTTGTCCACAAACTCTGGTCTTCCACATGCGATCCATCTTCGGAGAAATAGATCTTGGTAAGTCGACCAGGTAGTAGTCGGTTGATTGGAACAGGAAGATCAGCCATTCGCTCTGGGCTGAATAGTTGGAATCGTGCTGTGTTGTGCACACGAACCACGAATTCTCCTTCCTCATTGGTCTCCATTCTCCAGGTATCAGGTTCCTTTTCTTCTTCAAACCTGACTCCTTTGACTGGTGCTATTCTTTGTGTTCTCAAATTTCCGTTTCCTGAACTTGACGAACTTTGTTGATCATGTTTCACTTCGCAATTCCAAAGGAATCCTTTCATTCTGGTTCGTAACCAAATAACAGTTGTTCTTTTCAAAATGCACGGCATGACCCTTTTCCACCATGTTGAAAACTGACAGCAAACTCTCTGCTGAGTCAGTCACAGTCATGTCCATCAGTCCTTTTAAGTTCCCGACTTCAATTTTGGGAGATTGCTTTCCATATATTTTGAGTGGGTTCCCTTGGACACCAAATAAAGGTTTTCCTTTTGTGGAATCAACCGGTCCAACAAAATCCCCATACTTGGCAACATTTTCACATGCTCCTGAGTCAACCAAAAGATATCTGAATTCATCGCTCTCAGACAATGCACTGACCTGAGCATCCCTGACAGTGAAACAGTATCGGTCATGTTCACCAAAATTGATGTTTGAAACCGATCCAACTCCGTTTCCACTGTTTAGGTTCTGTTTCGTTTGGTTGTTGTTGCCTTCGGTCTTGTTGGCGGTATTTCCCGTGGTGGTTGTGGTTTCATCCACAGATGATACCTTCCACCAACAGTTCTTTGCGACATGTCCGTACTTCTGGCATACGTGACATTTCTTTCCGGCATCAGGATTATTCACCTGACTTCCTTTGCCACCTTGTTTTCCATCACCTTTTCCTTTACCTGTACCTTTGTTTTCGTGTCCTTTTCCTTTTCCTTTGTCTTCTTTACCTTTGCCTTTTGCTCCACCTTTGCTACCTTTGTCGTTGTTCCAAGAACCTTTGTGTTTGCTCTTTCCTTTTCCTTTGTCATCTTTTCCTTTACCTTTGACCGCACCGATGTCCATGGGTGCTGGTCCTCCATCATCAACCTTGTTTGCCGCCTTAGTGATTCCAAACTGGGATCCTTGCGGTCTCTTCCAAACGTTCTTGTTGATGAGGTACTGCTCGATGTAGTCTCGAATCTTCGCGTAAGTGCCCAACGCGTCGCTGTGCATAAAGATGCTTTGCTGAAGCTCTGGAGGTGCTACATGCGCTAAGATCGAGACCTTTTCCTCTTCTGAGAAAACACTCTTGGAGGTTCGTTCAAACTCCCTTAGTTCTGATTCCCACTGATGGAGTGCAGTGCTCCAATTGTTCATGTCTTTTGGGAAATTGGGGTTACTCAAATGTCTTCTCCAAACCCATGCTTTGGTTCTGTACGATGGCTCAGACAGTCTGACCAGTCTGCGCCAAACCTCAAATCCATTGGCTGTGTGCAGTCCCTGACCCACTACATTCATCGTAGGCTCCGGACAGTACTGTACGAGAAACGTATACATCGCCTTGGCCAACAAATCCTCTTCGGGGGTTTGCATAGCATCATCCAAGGGATCCTTACTTTCCCCAAACTTTTCCAACATTTCAGGGTATTTGGGGTGAACAGTGGAACTCCATGCTACGAACACATGTTTAAACTTTTCCCATCCTTCTCTTTTACCATCCCAAACTTGCGGCTTTGGGACGTTGCTAGGGTGAATCAGTTTTGTCATTTCTACCCCAGCTGGTTGTGTGCTGCTTGCCTGTGCTTGCTGAGCCTGGGCAAGTTGTGTTGTTTGCTGTGCCAGCGCCTGTGTCCTTTGCGCTAGCTCCGTTTCAGTCCGGGTCAATTTGTCCGTCTGTTCTTGCAGTCTCGTTTCAGTTTCGTTCAACCGTCTTGCTTGACTTTCAAAACTTTGGTTCGCACGTTGCAAACCTTCCACCAATTGGTTTTGCTGCGCTTGCATTTGCGCGAGCTGTGCTTGCAACTGTTCTACCGTTGCCATCTTTACAGGCTATGGTACACGAGGCTATTTACACTTCTAGTGTACAGATGCCCCTATTGGGCAGGCAAGGGGTACCTACTGGAACCTACCGTTCCAGCGGTATTACCCGCCTCGATGCCAACCTCTGTGCCAGCCTAGGTGATACCCTTCTGACCACCTGCGTCCGGCCCAAGCCCTCGACTGGTCGCTTCCCCAGTTGCTACTCCAGGTACTCTTCGACCAGCTTGTAGAGCTACTGGAAGCTGTCTCGCTCCAGTTGCTTCCACGGTCCTCCAACTCCTCACGCTGGTAGTCCCGCTCTTCACGGTCCTCCAACTCCTCACGCTGGTAGTCCCGTCCTTCTTCTCGACCTTCTGGGTTTCTTTCTTCTGAGGCTTTCTGACTCCTCAGCTCTAGGTCCTGAACAGCTCGGGCGACTTCGGAGACACCCACTGAGCTGCTACTTGCCGCTGAAGACGCTTGCTCGGTCTTCGGCCTTTCCTCTTCTTCGGGCGAGTCGTCGACCTCCTCCTTGAAGTTCCCGAACTCGTCCACAGAGTACCACACGCTGGTTGCCGCGTGTGTTTCTTCTTCTTCTCCTACTTCTTCTCCACGCTGCTCAGGCGGTGGCAGTGTGGTTGGCACGACTTGTGCCCTAGGTGCAACGAGTCCTTGTGCTACTCGTCGACCTCCTTCTTCCTGGGCAAAGGACTTTCTCGCCTTTCCACCCGGTGTAGACTGTACGACTTTGGCGAGGCTCGGGTAGTCCTTCTCGAACTTCCCCCACACGCGCTTGGTCGCTCCTCCTGCTTTGCTGTGTGTTGGCAGACCACCAACCACAGTCCTGTTCACGTCCAGAAACTCTGGTACTTCTTGTTCTGGAACGGCCTGAAGTCTCAAGCCTTCCACGTAGTCCAGCTCGTTGTGGTCCGGCCTGTTGGTCGTACCGCTGGCTGCTTCCACAGTGGTGTTCAGCAAGCCTTCTGCACGCCTTGCTGCCCCACGTAGTATCCGCCGCTCTATGGCTCGGGCGGACCTGGTTCTCTCTTGGGCTTTTCCTTGACCCTTTGCTTTTCCCTTCCCCGTCTTGCCGGGGATTTGTCCTCTCGTCGGAGAGGTCCAGGTGCTGCTCCACACGCAGCTACCAGTCTTCTTCTCCTCGAACTCAACGAGGCGCAAACGCTGCTACAAGCACAGCTGTTTGGAGTGTTACCCGCCTCTTACGGGCGGTGTAAACCGTCTGCGGATGCCGGCCCTGATCGGTCAGGAACCAGCTCCGCTACCATGCGAAAAGCGGACTCACTGTTTTGTGCCACTTCGAATGGGGCTGCGGAGTACACATGCATGCACTGTGGTGACATGTTTTACCACAAGTCATACAGGCAGCCAAACCTAGCATATGGTGCGTATTTTGCTTGCACTTAGGCAGAGATACGGAAGTGTCCACTCGAGACAAATCGTGCACCGCCGCTGACAACGTCAACTTCGCCTTGGCCTTCGGAGGCGAACCTGGAACTGCACCACCTTTCGGCGGAGTCACTGGCCCTTTTGGAGGAGTGATTGGTGCTTTAGGCAAACTACTGGACCTAGCAGTCGGAACAATTGAACCCTTTCCTAGTGCCTTAGCCGCTAAAGGATGAACCACAGGCTTTGGGATTGAAGCAGCAACTTTGGGGCCCTTAGGAACCGGAGCTTTGTCAGTTGGTGCAACAAAAGCAGCCTTTGGTGGAGCAACAATCGGGCGAGCTTTCGATTTTGGGGCGTCAACAATGGTCAAAGGATTCAAACTCGTGATGGCTGCAGGAACTGAGGTCGACGTAGCCTTTGGGATATCAGTGATTGCCAAAGGACTCAATGCTAAGCTAGTAGTGGCTACGCTAGAACCCAAAGGATCGCCACTGCCAGTAGCCCCATTAGATAGCTCTTCCTCAATCACAACCTCTACGTCTGCCTCTAGATCCCCGTGGGGTGCACCTCTCCACCCGGAGCCAAGGTCTTCCGCCAGAAAACGGGCAGTAACCAAGGTTCACGTGACCAGGGGCTGAAAAGGGGTACCTTACATTTCCGATAATTTTAAGATAAAGGCCGCCCCAAGGGGAAAAACCTAGGTCCCAACATATCAACATAAAACCCAACAAAAGGCCAAAAACCGAAGGTACTACAAAAGCACCTTTTTCTTGTTCCCCACGACCCCGCTCCCACACCATGGTTTAACCGAGCTTTGTCACTCCGCAATCTAGGCCCACCTCAACCCCGGAGTGCTGACAGCTTCTGACTTCAACACAATTTGAATCTACAACCAAGATCTTTCAACATCTCTCACGCATCCTGTTCAAAATCTTCCTTCATGTTTGTGATGTGAGAAAAATGTGTGATTTCTAATCTTGCATCATCATCGTCATCATCATCATCTGGGTCGAAAACGTTGGCACAACATGTTGGACTAGTTGTCCTCTAAAGGCGAAAAACCTGGGTCACCACAATACCATGAATTTTTATAATCACCATGTTCCCGGGCTAAAACCCTAGAACCCTAAGATATAAGATAAACATGTGAAAAAGGCTGAAAACATGGGGCACTAGATATCATATATATATATATTGATATAAAGCTGGACAGGTTATTCGCCCTTGTCATTGGGCGAAAATCATGGGTCTCCGGGCTATGGTTTTCAGCCTTCCAACTCAGCCAACCTTTCAACCACACCAGGAAAATTAGGGAATCCCGATGAGTCAGAAGCAGTTTCCAAATGCTCCTGAGTGGATTGGTCAGGTACCCCTTGAGATCGCAACCACTCGTTGTACTTACGGGCAAACACAGCAGCTTGTTTCTTGGCTTTCTTTCTACCCCTTCGTGGCTTCCAATCAGGGTCAAACTTGTCACGTGGTGGTCCCTGCTTATGGTAACCAGTAGTATCACGACCCTTCCTACCACCGCCTTTACCCATTCATCGGAACCAAGTAGCACCGATAAAGGGAGAGGCGCAAGGCAACGAAGCCAGTGCAAAAGGAGCAGTAGCGCAAGCAGCCACAGCAAAGAGATGCCAATCAGCAATGGCAGAGCTACGGCTGATAACCACGTTTTGTGGTTTCAGCCCAAGCAGCGAAGCAAGCGCGAGCAGCTCTTTTTACTGTTCTCCACTTGAGCCAAAGTAATCAGTCCATGTGTCTATGAGCAGTTGAACATACGATGCAAAAGCCCTACAGTGCAAATATATATATATATTCATATTTATATACACATATACATGTACATATATGAGAATGCATATATACATATATAAAAGATTTGGGGAAACCGAAGCTATCACCCAAATCTGATGGTTCAAGCCCGCCGCGAAAAGATAATGAGCGTCCGTTTTGCAATGCGATCTTGAGCCAAACGTCAAGGTTTGGGATTTTACTTGTTGGACCCAACCTGCTGGAGGATTTAATTAGATAAAACGAGTGGACATTCTATATGTCAGCTCAAGGAAACTGGATTCCTAGAATCATGTCTTTGACATGATCTCATGCACTAAAATATGTGGTGTCTGGAAATGTCGTTTTGGAGCTCCGTTTCGGGACCATTACGGACACCACCAAAAGAGTGATATGAGATATCACTAGTTGGTCATGAATTCCAGTCTACATAGAATGTTGGTGATACACTGCGAACTACGGATGCAATGGATGACACTGGTTGGCACTATACGGATGCATTATTCCCTGTATTACTTCTACTTATATAATGTGTATATATATATGTGTGTGTGTGTATGTACACTTAAATTAGATATATATATATATATACATATAATGTTACAAAATATTATATATATATAAACATGCATTTGTCAGCATATGCTTCAATGACAATGTCCTGATGATCATCTCTAATACACATGTACAAGCCTCTTGAAATCATGTTCAAATACATCGATTTATCTTTCTATTGAGACTGTAGCCATATATCACCGACGTAGTCCTAAGCGAGAAAAAACGTGGCCTAAGCGAGGCACTGACCTACCTACCTACCTACCTACATACATACATACATACATAACATAACATAATATAACATTACATTATATTACAATATATTACATTACATTACATTACATTACATTACATTACATTACATACATACCATACATTACATTACATCACATCACATCGCATCGCATCACATCACATCACATTACATTACATTACATTGCATTACATACATACATACATACATACATACATACACACATACAAATATACTAGAGTATACATATGACAAAACACTCACCAGAGATTCGCCCCCCAGGGCATGAGACGGACCTTTTCCTCCCTGAGCCGGAAAGTATCCTCCATGGCCGCCAAGTGAAGACATGCGGAAGTGACCACTGGATGCATGCAGATGGAAACTGGCTTCAACACTCCTATAAATATCTAAACTTCTTTTAAAAGACTTAAAGGCAGGGTTGGCATCAGGTCATCTAAATCCAGACTTAAGGTCACTTGTAACGTCGCACTTCGGAAGTGCCTGGGATGATTGGGCCTTGCTCCAAAGCTGGGCCTTTGGAGATGTGATCGCACATCAGCAGAAAATGGGTCAGGTCCAACAGCAAGCCTTCGGCAGTCTTTACACGACCCTTACACCAGGCCTTATATGTACGAGCCCTCTCATCCTGACGTTCAAACAACTCAGCATATGTGATCCCCTCGGATTTATACTTTCCCCAGGTGATGATAGTACGACCCCAAGTAGTCAGGTCTGGTACCTGAGGTGGCAAATGCAACTGTACACCATCTACCTCAAGAGGCTTCGGATCATTCATTGACATGGAAACGGCGTATCCAGCCAACTTCGCAGGAGGCATATCATGAGAGCTCACAGGCGCCGCACCAGTGCTCAGACCATACTTCTTGGAAATGATCTCAACAGGCGACGTGTCATCACGGCGCTTAGCTCCATCAGTCATGGCTCCTGGCGGAAGTCCCTCAGAAATCAAGGAAAAGCCACCATCATCGCTGACTCTCTCACTTGGCATGGAATCAGCGGCAGGCATCCGAGCTTTGTCCATGAGTTGCTGCAACATTAATTGCTCTTCTGGCGACAACGGCATGTGAGGCAGGAAACACGCAAGGGAACTCACTGAGCGGTGCCCACGGTCGAGGGCAAAAAGGAAAATACTGCGAATAAACACAAAATTTGTGATCAAGTCAGTCTTATGCCAACTCAAAACTTCGCAAGAGTGAAGACATGCTGATTGCAACGCTGAAATCGCTGTACAAAACACAGATCATGGCACACTGATTCCCAAGCTTACTCACTACCATCGGAGTTCATGCTATGTGACACTGTACTATTGATCTTTGACTCCTCTTGATCCACCTGTACAACTGTTTGTCGCTGTTTTCGCCGCTCTCTTTCTTGTGCATGCTGCTGCAAAACTAATTCCTCAGGTGAGATTTGATACTGGCCGGTCCTGATGCAGGATCGGAGCAGGTCAACTGGATCCATCTTATCTTTGGTGAGGCCGTCGGCCAGCATCCTGTTTGTTGGTAACCAGCGGATACTTCCACATGTTGTTTGCAAGGATTCCCTTATGATGACTACATCAATGCTGGTCCTACGATCATCAATGGATGTTGGTGCAGAAGGGGAAACAAGATGATCATACAAGGATTTACAATCAGTAGCAAAAATTGGAGAACGTCTCTGCAACAATTTTCGGGAATCCCGCAAGGCAAATGGTCCTTCCAAAACTTCCAGCATGAGAAGGGTTAACCACTCGGTGGTGCCACTGGCAGTGGACATGGCTTGTGCCTCCCCCCCAAGTGTCGAACTAACTGCACGAGGCAGCTTATAGCTGCGCCACAACGCTGGAACCCATGGAGAAACAGCACCTTTTTGGATGTCTTTGTCAACAAAGGAAATCACATACCCCGCCTGAGTATGGGCGCCAACATTTGCAAATGCAGCATCAGAGTGACAACACAGAGTCAACCGAGACGGTTCAATATGTTGAAAACGAATGGTCAATTCTTTATGTTGCTTAGCTCGTCTTACTGCATTATTGGCATTCCTTAAGTCATTTATGGTGGGATTGGGAAAACACTGCTGACTAAGACTTGTCTGTACAGAAAGGTCAGGACGAGACTGATTGGCAATCCAGTTCAAACTGCCATTGATGCCTCGTAAGACGCGGATCTGTGCTGGCTCCAGGGGCTTATCTGGACTGGCTCCTTTTGGAACAAAGGCAGGCTTCATGGCTTCGGCAAACTGCTGTTGTGACATGGAAATTTCTTTGGATCTCGGATCTTGCTTGTAAAACGCTCCACAAAATTCTCCAGTGCCTAATCTCCATTTCCGAAAAGGGAACCGGGACTTCAAGTGGTCAACAGACTTTTGGAAAGTGGGGCCCATGCCTCCTAACGCAACATCATCAACATGTACCCCCATGACACCTGCCAGAGACCCATCAGCATTTCTCAAGGTATACAAACAGGGATCAAATTTGGAGGGGATCCATTTGGCTGCTTTAGCCTCGGAGTCGAAGGTGCGAAACCAGGATGCTGGGGCATCGTTCTGTCCATAGACATTACCAACCACTTCTATGACTGCATCATGTGGCACATTGGGAATTCCTCCGGCTGGAGGCCGGGCAAAAAGTGGACGATATTTGGCATCCAATTCTCCAGCTTCCATGAAAGCACCCTTGATATCACCAAGCTGCATATCCCAACCATATGAGGCCAAAACTTGCATCAGAAGAACTCGGCTAGGCTGACTCAAGGTAGGGGATTGCAGCATGCCATCCATGGCCTTTTGCTCAAGATCGGGATCCAAATGTCCCTGCAAACACCATCTACTCTTAACTTTGTAGGTGCTGGGATCACTATCATCAACATGTTTGCCTTCTTCGAGGGGTTTCTTGGTGATCACAAAACGGCTACCAATGAATCTTTGTGGGAACTTTTCACGGATAGCTTGTGCCTTTTTACCATAGTGAATCTTAACAGCACCTTTTTCCAAAATGGTGTTCCATTCCAAGGTCTTGGACTCATTTACCAGGGACTGCAGGTCGGCAGGATTGCCACTGTGCGGAAGTTCCTTGTTGGTCTTTTTCTGGATATGGGCAGCAATTAACACATCAATGTCTTCATTGCAAGCATCAACCTCACTCACCAACAATGTTTCTTCCGCTGGAGAGTCTGGCCTGAGTCGCGACGCTGGTGGTGCAAGTTCTGCGGTTGCGTCCAATGGTCGCTTGGACGCAGGTGTTCTTGTGCTAGCTTCAGCTCCGGTCTCATGTAAGGCTTGATCAATCAGCTGAGGAACAACTTCTCTCATAATTTCAACAAAATCATCCTCATGCATGGCAGGTGGTCTAAACAGTGCTCGTTCGTCGGACTTGCCATGGACTCGATGCCTAATGGGACCGTAAGAGGAGCTTGGCACTTCAGACACGTTGGACGGCTCGGAAGAGCCAGGCATGAGATCAGCACCACTGGGCAAGGGACTAGGCGCAGAAACTTCGCTCTGCTCTGTGCTTGTTCCATGGCTGGACTGTACATCAGGCGCTGCAGGTGCGACATACGGCGATTCATCTCTTATGGATGGCTGCATTGGTTCGACTGACATTGGAACTGCTTGACTAGGCTCTGAGGACTCGACTTCTGACTGCATGGGGAACCCTGCAACAGCTACGGTGGGAGGATATCTACCTGGAACTAAATCCACATATTGTTGGCCCTTAAAAGTGCCTCCCTCGATCAAGTCCTTGATGCCGAGCAGTTCAGCTTCAGGAGTCTGAACCAAGGTTTTCTCTTCCGTGGTGGCTGCTCGCAATTGTTCTGGAGCACAACGGAGAACCTGTCGCCTATGAGCGATGATGTAGTTACGACCAACCTTCCCAATAACCATTGCGGTGCCATGCCATTGACCGCCCTGTATGACAGTTCCCTGAGACTGAGAATACTTTTGTTCCCTCCAGTATGCAACCAGCTCTCCAGCAGCAAACTCCACGGTCACACGAGGTCTTGCAAGTAAGGCTTGTCTCAAGGCCTTATCGTCTTGCAACTCCATCACGGCTTTTCGGGCTGACGTCCGAATTGACTGGGCTTGCTCAATGGCCTCATTTGTGAGACCGGCGGTTGCTGGCACTATATGCAACGGCTCGTTCAACAAATCACCTGGAAAAGTAGGATTGCGACCAAAAACAAATTGATGAGGAGTATATCCATAATTCTGAATCAATTGGTTCTTGACATGAGCTTGTCGAACACACATCTCCCAGGTCTCTTTGTTTGTAGGAACTTGTTCTTGAATGACCTTGTCCAGCACCCTACCGAACCAGCCACCGTGACTCTCTGTGCGACCTAACTGCCAATGTGCCTCAGCAGCGATGAGTTTGGTCACGGAACCGTCAGCTTCGAACAAGGATTGCAGTCCTTCACCTAACATAGTAGGAGCTGGATCCATCACAACAGTTTCTGGAGGTCCAGCCCATCTAATCCAATGTTCTTCAATGATATTGCGTAGTACTGCTGATGTTTCTCTTTCATGGAAAGGAACCATGATTTGAAAACATGACGCTTGATCCACAATGTTAACAGCCTTGATCTTTTGACCTTGTTTCCAACCAGACAAATACTTCACATCGATGCCAATGCACTGATTGAACCTCGTATGGCGTCCAGTTTTTGCTGGAAGCGGAACATGTGGACGAGCCTGAGCTCTGCAAAAATCACAAGTCAGAGTGCGAGCAATCTCCAACGCCTTGTCACTTGCACCTCCATGCTTCAACACACGTACCAAATCAGAAGTTGAAGGATGACCCAAATTCTTATGGACCTTGGTGAGTGCTTTCCGAACTGTCTCATCATCGGGGGAGTGCAAGTCTTGCTTGGCAGACACTAACACCTCGCACTCATGAATCTCCGTGGCATCGGCCAGCTGTACCAGCTGTTGTTTGGCTGACTTCTCAAAAACTGGCACGGTTTTCAACACGGCATCCACAAAACTCGGCGTATATTGGCCAGCAAAAGTACTGACCCTGCCAATACTGGGTGCTGACCCAGCGATGACATCATGACATGTGTGGTCAGGATGTGACTTCCCTGGGCAACATCTACCAAGACTCTGCATATCGGCATGGGACACCAACAAGCCGGTGCTTTTGCGGATAAGATTTTGGTGCTTTGGAAGTCGCAATCCATACATGCACATGTGGCACTTGCACCAAAAATGCTTGCGCAGCAGGGCTTGCATCTCAGCATAGGACCAAGTTCGGGCACCAGATGGATGTTCGAAAATGGCACGTTTCCCCAATTCCACCTGTTGTTGAAATAGCTGACAACAAAAACGGATGTACATCCTACTTTCCAAACGCTTCTTCAGGGCTTCAGCGGGGGACAAATACCGTTCATTCAGATTGTGCCAACCACCTTCATGAGTACATGGAGGGCTCAACACAAGTAGTTCAGGGGGTTTGTCACGCAACAATTTGGCTACATAATCTCGGTCTTCCTTCTTGCGAAAATCATATCCATTCTGAAGATCAAAAGAAAACGCAGCAAATCCAAGCTCCTTGGCGGCTGGTGCAAACCTAGGTGGACTAAACACTTCGGCCACTAAGAGTCGATTGCCCTGATGGAAGGCAGTCTTGGACAGGGCTTTCACTTGGGCCTTCAGTTGCCGTTGCTGGTGAACCGACAGGCATTCAGTTGGGCATGATTTCTCCTGAGGCCGGAACCACAAGTCAGTGCGAAAACGCATGGTGTGCTTGGGGACTGGTGTCATGTAGTGTCTCTTATCTTTAGTGGGGTCAATTTCTTGGTCCAGGACTATCCTATTGGTGTCTAAGTCAGTGACTACTCTACGATGAACCTGATGCCAATATGGACCCTGCTTACCACTTAGGGGAACCCACTTCAGATTATGATCAACACGGGACCAGACACAAGGTGACCGATTCTCCAGTCCTGTCTCCACAGCTGTGGAGGGCATCTCAACGGAACATGATTGGGGATCAACTGCCACGGATGCATCATTGTGGCAACCCTCAGCACTATCTGGCAGTGGATTGGCTGCGACGGTGACTGACACACTTGGTTCGGACAGCATGACTTCTTCAAACCTGCCATCATCACCAACCGAAGACTCCAAAAGTTGAAGCACATACTGACCAGCGGCATTTGTCCCGAGGGGAACTTTCAGCTCATCCTCAAAAACACAGAGTTCGTTGCGGGAAAAATCAATCTTGGCATGCAGGGACTGAAGAGCCTTCCTAGAAATCAACAGGGGTGCCTTTCCTTGCACCAGAGAAGCACGAATAGTGCCAGACCTACCAGCAATGACCACCGGGATCTTCACAGCTTCACTTGAAGTCTCACGAGCACCATTTCCAAAACGAAAATGACTGACTTCAGAAAAGGCTACTGGTGGCTCGACCTGTTGTTTCTTCCAGATCTGTTTGAACTCCTCAAAGGTGTCCCTCCCAATGATTGACTTTCCACACCCAGAATCCAGAATACCATATCCTGGACTGGACACTAACAGCTGCTCATGCACATTCGATGGTGAGCTCCTCTGGAGACGACACATGACCTCATTGTACAACCCAGCAAACTCAGAACCATTGGGGATTGTTGTAACTGCAGCCACAAAGTGTTCGACTACAGCCGCTCCCGCATCATCCTTGTTGCTCCCTTTTCCACTTGAGGAAGAGGTGCCCTTCCCAGAGCCCTTTGGTCGGGGACATTCCCTCGACCAATGACCGATCTGATTGCACCTGTGACAACGTGTCTTCTTCTTCAATTCCTGGACTTCGATCTTGAACTGCCGTTTCATTCGGGAAGCATCATGAAACTTCCTGGCTTTTTGGAGACGATTGAGATCCTGACGACGTTCTCGCCAGGTAACAGCAAGAGCCTCAGCGACATCGGCCTCTTCAAAGGTATCAGAATCATCCATTTGTTGATGTTCAGCTAAAAACTGTTCCACATCATCAAAAACTGAGCCTTCGTCACCCACTTCTGTCAGATCCAGATCATCTTCATCGACGATCCCAGCACCAAAGGCACGACGTTTTGGGCAGCTAAATTCGGGATAGCAGCTCCTCATGGCTTTGCCGATCTCTTCACGTTTCAACACTCCCAAAGACCTAGCCAGAACTACAGCCTGTTGTTCGCTTGTAAGACCAGCACGATGGAGGATGACCCATCCACGAGCCTCTTCCGGAAAGCTTACACTGGTTTTCCTCTGTAGTTTGTCAAAGGCTTCAGAGGCCCTACTGATCCAGGCTTTGAGCGACTCCCCCTCATTGGCACGCAAATTGCAAATGTCAGTCAGATTCTCTGACATCTCATCTGAGGCGTCCTTTTCGGGGAAACGCTTTGACAGCAGATCTAAGATGACCTCGTCGCCACCTTCTTTCTGAAACGAAGATGCATCCAAGTGTTCAACAGCTTCAAGGGCTTTTCCAGCTAGAAGAGTGTAAATGAATGCACCCTTGGCTTCATCTGGCATCTTCGACGACAATGTCAGCAGCTTGCTGCTAACCCAGGCTTTCCATCTGCGAAATTCCTTCGGATCTTCGTCATTCCCAGTGAAGATACGATGACCTCCAAGGTCACTTGAACTTCCATCCGATGCCATGGCAGCGGGTACCTACCCGGAGCCAGGGTTTGTACCTGGCTCCGCTACCAATGACAAAACACTCACCAGAGATTCGCCCCCCAGGGCATGAGACGGACCTTTTCCTCCCTGAGCCGGAAAGTGTCTTCCATGGCCGCCAAGTGAAGACATGCGGAAGTGACCACTGGATGCATGCAGATGGAAACTGGCTTCAACACATATATATATATAATTAAATATATATATATAATTAATTAAATATATATATATATATAATTAAATATATATATATTGTGTGTGTGCATACATAATATACATATATACATATATGTGATTTTGTGATGTTTTGTGAAGTGACTTGGTTGGGATGAGTTGAGTTCAGTGGGTTGGGTTCCGTGGGTTGGGGGAGCGGGGAGGATTGAGGTGCTGGTGGGGGTGTTCGTGTCAAAAGTCACGCGTTTTGGCATTTGGTCCTTGTAAAGCAAGAAGAACATACCGCTGGATTGCATGGCTGGCTTACAGTGGAAGAGTAAGGAAAAGTCGTCTGTAAAAAATGCTGCAGGCAACACATGATATCACAGACAAGTTGCCACTGGACAAATCTGTTGAGGGAGTCGTACTCCAAAATGAGACGGAAATTGCAAAGCTGTCCTTAGCACGACAGGAGAGTGGTGGCAAAATGGAACAACACCCAAACAAATCGAAACAAATTGAAACGAATGAAACAAACAAAACTTCGGGAATGTCACGCAAACAGCTGCTCGAAGGCTGGTCAGGTCTGCGGGAACTGTCAGCTTCTTGAAACGTCAGCCTCTTGCGACTGCAAACTCTTGCACTACCAAAGCCGCCAAGACTCGAGGTTACGAAGCCAGTGCCACCATCCGTAGGGCCTTGGAGTGGGCAATGATGGCCATGAGCAAGGAGAAGGCGATACCGAAGATACCCCAACACTTCCGGTGCTATCGCAAGCAAGCTGCAGGTAGAGGAGGTCACCAGCCTTGAAGAACATTCAAATTCGAACGAATTCAAAGCCTTTGTCGCAGCAGCGCAGTCCTGTCCTTCAATGTGGCATAATGCCCAACTGCATCCTTGAATTTGGGAAAGGCCGTCAAGTCAACCTCCACAGGGCTACCCACCATAGACCTATCGGCTCTCACCATGCAATTCAAACAAACTGTGCAACGTGATGCAACGTGATGCAACGTGATGCAACGTGATGCAACGTGATGCAACGTGATGCAACGTGATGCAACGTGATGCAACGTGATGCAACGTGATGCAACGTGCAGGTACGTTGTGCAGGTACATTGTGCAGGTACATTGTGCAGGTACGTTGTGCAGGTACGTTGTGCAGGTACGTGGTGCAAGCACGTGGTGCAGGCACGTGGTGCAGGTACGTGCAGGTATCGACGGGTCCGTCAAGAAAAATCAAATAAATCAAGGCAGGGCACTGGCGGTCGCACGGGTGAGTGGTCGGAAAGGGGTAAAGCCGCACATAGTCCACGAAGGGATAGACAACAATCTCCTTCAGCCCTCTGACCTGACTGGCCATGTTGATAAAGAAAAATGCACCACGACAACTTCAACAAGCACCGCAACAAGCAGCACAACAAGCACCACAACAAGCACTATACATACCAGGACCAATCAAAAGGATCCGAAAAACATCTACAAACAGCACCTGAAAAAAAAGGTTCTCCCTCTCATCAAAGTGAAGCGGTGTCTCCGCTCCTTTCATGCCAATAAAAAGTTCCTTGGTTGAGATCTGCTGGAGTAGCATCTGAACCCTCAGGGTCTCCTTGTCTAGCAAGTGTACAGCGACATCATCCCCAGCACAGCACATCTGGGCTTTGCGTAGCTTTACTGCATAACTATGTTACTGTACAAAGTCGGAGTTGCAAAGCTGAGATAGCGTCATTTGAGTCTGGCAAGCCCCACCCGCAGGCCGCACTGATGCGAATGGGCAATTCCCATTTCCAAGATGCAAACTCCTTCACATTGAAGGCGCAATCCGCGAGGAAAGTGAGGCAGCATGACAACGCCCATATTATATAAGAGAATATTGAAGTATATTGAAGTATGCATTTTGAGCGCATGCTCTCCGTTGTGATTTGACGGCTTGGCTTAGCTTCCACGGTCAAGGCGCTCAACCCGTCTAGTCCTCTGCCATCTGGCTATGGCCGGATAGAGTCTCTTGCATGTACATGCGAGCACTTGAGCCTACCAGGGGTCTACCAGCCACTTTTTCATGAAAATATGCCGCAGCTCGGCTATATTCTTGAGGACAGCAGGCCTTTGGCATCAATCTCTTGTGCTTGCCGGGTGAACTCACTGAAGGTCTCCTGACTGGTGAGAAAAAAAAAGAATGGAAACAGCTTGAAACAGTGACCGGAATGTGCACATGTAATTTGCCAAAGCCACTGTGGCACAAACACGGGAAAGTGCAATTGCCATTGCACACAAACTGCATCAAGTGGAATCCTTGCTTCACTATGGCAAAGCGGCACAATGCTTACGGACTTGCCTGCACCTCCGCGACAGGTTTCCTGACATCACTGTTCTCACAAGCTTTGCCGTGCTGAGGTTCTGGAAAGACAAGTAGACACCACCACACGACATCACACACTATCACACACCTACGTTTTCTGGGCTCTGTCGTTGTCGGTTGCGGTGGCATACAAGGGAGCTTGATTTTTTGATTTTTCAACGCATTGAAACGTAAACAGGGGCTGATCGACCTGAATCCACAGCGGACTTACAGCAGCATGCTTTGACCGGCAAATCGACGACAAGGCTCCAACCGCCAGCCATGGATTCTGTACTGTGAAATATTCCCAGAGTGAGAAAAAAGTGAGGACAGAATCGCAAATCCACAGATCCGGCATTGCTGACAGGTGGCTGAAAGTCAAAGTTTCCGGAGTTCTTTTTGATGTCAAAATATCCTCAGATTTTTAGCTTTGGCAACAAAGGATGCGCCCATCTCATCATGAAAGCAGAGCGGCTGAATTTCGAATTCGAGGACTTCTTTACCAGCACCTGCCGGCCCAACAGCTCAAGATTCAAAGATATTCAAAGCAACCATCTTTCAAAGCATGTCTTTGCTGGATATCAGGGGAATGCGCTTTTGTCATCTCAAAGAACCCCCCTAGATGCGCATAAGGGTGGTGAGCATAGTGAGAAATATCTAACCTGTTGAAGTCTGCCTCACCGTTCAATGCTCAAAAGCTCTGGGGAAAAAAAACATATTCTGGGGAATTCATACTGCAAATTCAACAAACACTGCAGTTCCTCCGTCTAAAGCCACTGCACAGTATGTTTGTAACATTTTGTCTGCTCTCGCATGTGCCACTTTCCAACATCTGTGAATTCCAGATCTGGCCTTTTTGTCTTCAAAGAGGCTACTGGCATAAGACAGGGATTGCCACTTTTCAACCTGTCACGGACGTGTCATGGGTTTCAGCTTCAAGACACACCTATGTTGTGATCTTATGCACCAAAACAAAGAAAACTGCAAAAGTACAACTCTTCGCCTCTATAAGATCAGATCCCTCTATGATCAGGGGCATCCCAACTTCGGATTGCGGCTTCATGACGTCCAACACCTGACACTATGCTGCCCAGCATTGCCAGCTACCCACACTGTCCATATTTGTTCAAACCCAGCCAAGGACTATATACTCTTTAACAACTTCAGCTGGTGTGCCTCTTCCACTGTTGTAAAGCGAATCCTCCTTGCATGGCAACACGGATCGATGCTACTTGAGAGCTAATGAGGCAGCACACCTTGGAGTCCAGTTTTCTGTTTTGCATGCGGCAAGTGACACACAAACACTAGTGCCAAAATTGTTTCACCAATAACGACCATGTATGCATAAACATTCGCAGGTACAAACATACAAGGATACAAACAAGCATACATTGCATTGTTTTGCATTGCATTACATTACGTTCAACAGGTGACTGGGCGACAACAGTGCAGCAGGTTCGCAGAAAGCACGCACGCACGGGCCTGGGTGGGACACGGCGCATGCAAGTTCTATGTAGATGAAAAAGGTCTTATAGTACAACCCTGAGGCAACTTCCGCCCCGCCTCGTGCGGGTACTACTGGTATGTATTACATACATTACATTGCTGAACATGAACATGAACATTTACATTTGCACTACATTACATGCATTGTATGGACTAATTCCATGCATTACATACATTACATGCATTCCATTACATTCCATCCCATTCCATTACATGGCATTAAATACATACTTTTCCGTTTCCGGTGCATTCCATTGCACTGTTTTAAATTAGCTTAGATGAGATTGGATTTGGTTACACTAGCTTGCATTACATATGTATATATATATATATACATGTATGTATCGGTATATGATTGCATATGTATGTGCATGTACATGCAATATTCCATACAATGTACATCAATGTAAATGTATACATCAGAGTGTGAGTGTGTGTGTGTGTGCACGTCTATCTCTATGTCTATATCTCCTTCTCCATCGCCATCTGTCAAGACTGCCGGAAGGCAGTGGCGAAAACCGGCCTATATCATCCTATATCTATATCCATTTGCTTGTCTTTGAACTATTTTGAACTTCACTCGTGATTTAGTGAAACCATGTGAAACCGATCCCTCGGATCTCCTGATAGGACGATATGCTTCTGGCCAGAGGGAAGAAGGCAGCGGACCCAGTGGTTTGTGCAGCTCAGGCTGAGAATAGCCTTGTGACGTACCTTGAAATCCAAGGAGAGCGATGCTGGTGGCCTCGAGTCAAACTTGGTGCCACACTTGGCCTCATTCAAAAGCGATGGACAGCGATGGACAACGATGGACAGTGGGCCTCACCATGAGCCTTTGCTGCTGCAAGGGCCTCGGCGTAGGGATAGGAAGGGGTTGGACTAATACTACCCAAAGAGACTGTGATGAGGCTGGGACCATGAACAAAGCGCAAAGGAATGATTTTCGAGAATGAGCCCAACAAGAAATCGTGAAGAAGTATTGACTGCTTGAACTTTGACTGTGCAGTTCGAGGGCTTCAAAGTGCGAGACTCTGTTTCGTTGTCGTCTACTTCGCACTTTGGTTTAAGTCAAAAGGCGTTCACAATCACGGCGCTTGTTAGTCGTGGATGTTGCACAGTGTGACTGACGCTTTTGCAGGAATTCCGCATTGTTGCTAAAATTCAAGCTGCGGAAGACACTGTCAGGTCCCTCAAGTGCACGAAAGTGTTGCTGAAAGGAAGCTCTGTGCGCAATGAGCAACGGCACCAGCCTTTTTGTGGCTGGAGGGGCTGTAGCCGTGGGTTCTGCCCTCTGGCGACTTGTGGCCAACACTGATCCACTTTGCTAGGCTGTCGGTTGGCTTTAAGTCTGCCGCACTGCCACCATACTCAGAAGGAACATATCAACAAACCATTCCCAAAAAAGCCTGAGAAGCATCACAAGTAGGTCATGAGCCCATAACAACAGTCTCCCACTTTCCACTTGCTCTATCCGCGGACTGCAATGCAACCACGTGTGTACCGTGTGAGTGTGCGTGTGTCTGTGTGTGTGTGCTCCACCATTAATTTTTAAAGGTCCATAATATCCTGAAATGTGTCCGCAAATGTCTGCAATCGAAATCACCTCCAGGCCACTCTACAACGAACGCCAAGCTTGCTCACTTGTTCCTAAGCGCTGTGGATCCAGGGCTTTGGCAAAATACCATCAAAAACATTACAATTTAGGTTTGAGTCTGAGATGTTTGAGATTGCTTGAGTCATTGAGCGTGTTCGCACGGTCACATTCCACCGCCCACACGTATGGCAACGTCGGTTTTCGTGCATGTTCTTGTCAGAAGGAACTCTTCTTGGAAGCCATGATGCGGAGCACATTTCCTCTTTCATGGCATGCTTATGGAAAAGCAAGAGGGACAAAAGGAATGGCTCTGAATCTTTCAAAGCAACACAACATCATTCTGCTAAGGCTCTTTTTCTTGCCCCTCCCACGGCCACTGCCACTTGCAGAGGCTCCCTTGCTCCCAGTTCCTGCAACCAGCAATCAAATCAAACAGGTCAAACAGGCCATCGTATATTATAAATATTATATATATATATATATATGTGTGTGTACAAATGCTCTGATGTGGGCCAAGAGTGTCTCAAATGGCCTGTCACAACCATGTAGCCAATGCCACCGAGAACTGCAAGGATGATGACAGCGGCAATTGTACTATACCAGGATCCAGCCGCCTGCAGTGCAAACTTGCAAGTGACACCAAGTGACATGCTGAATAGCATGTTGAGGGTCTTCCATCTTGGATCAATATCAACAAAACGACCAATAGACTGACTGGCCTTCGCTTTTTTGCCCCTGGAAGGCTGTGCCGGTCCTGAAAAAGCAGAAAAGGAAAGACAGTAAAACCCAACAGTTGCAACAACTCAGTTGCGCAAAGACTTCATGGATTGCAATTGTGTGATCTGCGTGGGGAAGGAGGCCTGTCTCTGCATCTGGATCCTCGCCAGCCTTCCATTGAAACAAGCGGTGCTAAAGTTTTGGCCTGGATATTCTTCACGGGGGGCGCAAGACACTTGCCTCGATCCGTCTTTTTCGCTCCCATGCAGCCTGTTCTTTGAGGAAAGTAGAGCGGAGAGTGATGGAATCTGGGAGAGCAAAGAAGATGTTGAAACTATACCCCAAGAGGATTCAAAGCAATTGCATCACAGAACAATCGACTCAGTCTGAGGCATACTAACTATACCTATGTGCCTATGCGGCTCCCAAGTTTTTATCCTAAATCCATCCAAATACCACCTATATACAATACTTTCTTGGGTGATGTGCAGTGTAGCTACTATACAGACGGACAGACACTCAGACAGACAGGCAAACAAGCAAACATCCATGCAATAGATCTGACAAGCTCACATTGAGATACGATGAGCAGCCGAACGAAATTTGGATGAAAAAAATCGGACTGACGGACAACTGCGGCGACTTGACCAATCGCGCCAAGCATAAATAACAAAAGCTTCAACAAATTACAGGAATAAAATGGAATAATCCCTTCCTCCTATTACTAAACCCCGCCCAAATACTAAAAACTAGTGTCCATCTCCAATTTTTGAAAATTTCAGATTGACCAATTTGACTTTTAATTGATCCCCTTTAGAAAACAATTTAAAAATCGAGCTACCATTTGTGGGTTTTGCCCCCCTAATACTAAAAACTAGTTCACCCCGCATTGTTTATTTATTGGGGTCCGTCCGATTTTTTTAGTTTTTTATATTAAGGTTTTAAATTTAGTATTAGGGGGAAGCTTCGAAATCCAATTTTTGGCAATATTTTGATTGCATTATATAAAGAAATTTAATTAATTTTCAAATCAGAAAAAATAGTTTTTGTTACTAAGGGTTTTAATTTAATATTAGGGGAAAGCTTCGAAATCCAATTTTTGGCAATATTTTAATTGCGTTATAAAAATAAATTTAATTAATGTTCAAATCGGAAAAAATAGTTTTTATTATTAAGGGTTTTAATTTAATATTAGGGGGAAGCTTCGAAATCCAATTTTTGGCAATATTTTAATTGCGTTATAAAAAGAAATTTAATTGACTTTGAAATCGGAAAAAATATTTTTTATTATTAAGGGTTTTAATTTAATATTAGGGGGAAGCTTCGAAATCCAATTTTTGGCAATATTTTAATCGCGTTATATAAAGAAATTTAATTGACTTTGAAATCGGAAAAAATATTTTTTATTATTAAGGGTTTTAATCTAATATTAGGGGGAAGCTTCGAAATCCAATTTTTGGCAATATTTTAATTGCGTTATATAAAGAAATTTACGTAATTGATTTTGAAAATCGGAAAAAATAGTTTTTATTATTAAGGGTTTAATTTTATTAATAGGGTTCCCTAATAATAAATACCCCCCTAATACAAAAAACATCTAAAAACTACCTGCCGTGTTTAGTAATAGGGGGGGGTTTAGTATTAGGAGGAAGGGATTAAGCATCTCAACTGAACCGTTCCCGAGGACAACAATGCTGACGAACTCAACCACTTAGTCACTACACCAGAAGCAGCAGAACAGCAACACAATCCCCTCACGAGCTCAAACAATCTTTCTACTGAATGCACGTTGATCCGCACAGCTGGGTCAATTATATCCATGCCATATGTGTCTTGTGGCTCGGCAGGATCGAAGGGAACCTGCTCTCAGGAATCAAGGGAGCTCGGTCTTTTAAACATGTGCCAATCACGGTCGCCCCATTCAGCAGGAAAGGTCCGCATTGCGGAATGTCAAGCGTTTCGGAGTTCTCTCTTGGCCGGTTCAAAACATGTTAAGAGTCAAAATGGTATCAAATGTAAAAACTAAGTCTTAACAGTATGGAGATATATGGAAATGGTTCACTTGAGGATTGGCGACACTTGGGGTCCGCACCATGTGTTGTGGCACAGCGCAGTGTTGTCAGCTTTGCAACAGCTCCGTTGGTTCAAGCATGTTCAAGCAATCTGTTTGGTTACATCAAGTTCCATCATTCATTATGCCCATTTAATGTCCTTCATTGGCTTAATTTCATTCCAGTTCAGTGATTCGTTTATCAATTCCTTTTGTTTATGTCATGCCATTCACACATCCATCCACTCAGTCTTGAATTGGTTCACTCATTCACTCATTCAATCTTTGAATGATTTCCTCATCCATTCACCCATGCACCCATTGGTTCATCCGTTCATTTGTCGTTCAGAAATGCATCTATTTCAGTCCATCTCATTTCATCCTATCAAGTCATGTCATACTATTCATCTCATCTCAACTCGTTCATTCATCCACTCCCACATGCCGGCAATCAATCATTCCTTGCTTGCTCCCTTCCCTCCCTTCCTCCCTTGCTTCCTTCAAGCCTCATACATTGATTTACTCCTGTGTGACTCATGTGTGGCTTTGCAGCTTCATGCCATCCATCACAGAGCCACCGAGCTGGACGAAATGCGACATCACCGACAGGGCCAATACACGCTGACGCCCGAAAAAAAAATGGTGGTTAACATGCCACAAAATGAAACTTTGCCCGGGGAAGATAGGTAAGTTCGGAAGGAGTGACAAATGGCGACGTCAGAGTCACAAATTGCATTTCGAAGAGGGGCTGACGACAGCAAATCCCACATGTATGTCTTAGAAGTTGTAGCAGCGTGAAAAAGTCAAGCTGAGCACAGCATTTGATAGTGCATTGCCATGGGCATTGTGCCTTGAGAAGTCGCTCGCGCTTCTTTTGTTCAGCCGCTTGCCGCTCGTCCTCTTTCTTTTGCGCTTGCCTCATCACATTCAAAAGACAAGGCTAGGAAAGTCCAAAACTCCCCTCTCTGTGAATGTGACTTAGCTCCAAGCATGTCTGCATAAGCCTAAGCAAGGCAACGCTCAGACAAGGAGGGCAAAAAACTTGAGGCCTAGACTTTACATCCCGTCCCTACAGCGTCCCAACAGGCCGTGTTTGGAACACTTCGCCATACTTCGCCTCAGGATTCTCTTCCTTGAACTTCTCTAGCTCCCGTCTCTCCTTCTCCTCAACGAACCAATGACTCAGCGGACTCAGTGGTTCTGTAGCTGTGGCTCTTTCAAAAGTTCACAAAACCAATGACGAATAACCTCAGTGGTAAGCTGCTCCTTCTTTGCATCAGCCTCCTGGTAAGATTTGCACAACCCAGCCCAAAGAAGGGAAAACTATCCTGAATGTATCTGAATTTGCAACGCAAAGTTCTTCAAACCAGTTCCAATCACCTTCATCTTCATTCTTTCTATCGCATCTTCTCGCCCTTTTCTTCTCTTCTCTCGCCACTCTTCTTTTTCCTGGCGATCCTGCAGGAGAACGATGCAGAACTTTTATGAAGAACAAGCATGTAGGAAAAGATTAGAAAGAAAAAGAAAGGATAAGAAAGGACAAGAAAGGCATGCAGAGAAAGGTGTGGAGAAAGCTGCCGAGGAGATCGATATGATGCACCTTCTCAGACATGCCCAGTTCATCAGTGACCGACTCCTCTTCCTGGGGCAACACCCGCAGATGGGGACAGCACAGCCAGATCCGATTGGCTACCAAATTCCGGTTTCATGGTTGGAAAATGTTGGAACATTTCTAACGTTTTCTAACCATGCTTCCAGCGTCCAAATCTTCCAATATTTTACCATGGTTGAAATTGGTTTCAATCATTTCTAGGCGCTAGGTCCTAGGTCCGCTAGGTGAGCCGACCTCGGGTTCCGGAAGGGCCCATTGCATCACCTCTGGCAGGACAAATCAGGACAGCACATGCTCTTGGGAAATTTGTCAGAGGCATGGGAAACTCTTGGGAAACTCTTGGGAATCATGGGAAAGTGCAGGGAATGGACACCTTTGAGCCTTTATCCGTCACAACACAAACAATTGATACTAAGCATGAGAACTCATCAAGCGATACCTGAGTGGTGACTCTACACATGTCGGGAATCTTCTGAGGCTCGAGCAGATTGACACTTGTCTGAAATTTCCTCGTGCACACAGCTCTGCTCATGAAGTAGACTTGCACAGCCTAAGCCTGGCAATGTGGGTTAAAGTTTCCCACCAACACAGCTTAGACAAAACTATCCAATCAAGCGCTCCTCATCAGATGCACGGTACTTCACCAGGCAGGGCATTGTGTTTTCAGCGAAGAATTCCTGCTATCACTCTGCACTCGCTCTGTGTATTTGGTGGCCTCTGCTCCAATTCTTCAGCTACAAAGTTGCAATGTCTGAATCGCGCGTAGTCAGTAGAAACACGGCCAACATGGCAAACGCAGCCAACGCAGCGCCTCGTCGCAGAGCTGCTCAATCTCTTCCACACACGCTGTGTTTAAGGCCATAAAGTCTGTGCCTTGCAAAGAACATTGATCCACAGCTTAGGCATGAGAAAGTGTTTGCGATGCAATGCTACGCCACCCACGACGTGCATGGCACAGGCGCCGACATTCTGAAGAAATGTCTGTGGGCGTCTCATGTTGACTTGGGTCCTGAAGAAAGTCACTTGGTCGAGGCAGCTCAGTCAAAAGGAACATTTCAATACATTTCTGATTAGTGACGATGATGGGTTGCTCCGTTGCTCCTTGAGGCAGTCAGCAAGCTCAGATTTTGGACCTGCAGCGGAAGGCAGGACTGTCATACATACATTAAGGTTATTAAAGCCTGATCAGCAAATTGGTAGGACTGTCATGCTTGTGCTCGTCGCACTGAATGAGCTTGGAAATTGAGCTTTGGAGTGCGGACAGGCCACTGGGGAAAGCCCAGGGACCCGCTTGAAACTGCCAACTTCAACGAGGACATGGTCGCCCATTTGGAAAACCAGCTCAAATGAGTCTCTGGCTATCGGGGCATGCTGTCGAAATTTCCACCTCACGAACATTTCAGAGGGGGCTGGACTGAAGAGAGGTATTGAACCAGAAGGTGTTTCTACTGCATAAGCTGCATAAGCTGAGGTGCGCAAAGATACCAGTTTTGCGGTCAAAACACCATTCCATCGCAGCCAGGCTTTGGGGTGAACTTTTATCATCCGTGCAGAATTGGAAGTAACACCCCTAGACAGCTCTTGAGACAGTAGTGTTGCCAAATGCACTGACAAAAGTAAGCCTGGAGTAGAAAACCCTGAAAGAGCAATGAAAGAAATGTTGCGAACGACTGGTCGGAGGAGTTTATGCTCACGCTTGGTCATGCATTTACGCCTGCAAGTATGCACAGTCGAATCACATATGCATCGTACAGTGATCCTTGATCTGCGTGCAAACAGGTTCATTGTTCATATTATGATGGTCATATGTATGCGTACGTGTCCAAAACAGTTTGCACTGCAGCTCCAAAGTCAAGGAATCTGGCAACTAAAAGGAGAAGACAATAATTAATATATATATACTTTACGCAGTTACGCAAAGTATTTTGAAGAAGGCTATCCGAAGCGACATTTCACCCAGGCGACAAATCTTGACACTTATGTTACTGTTAAAGTCCGCTTCTCGAGGGTGACATGATGTGATGCAGAATTATTCCAGACGTTCAGAAAAGACTCTTTGTCAAGGTGCCTGCGGGCTTGCTTGGAACTCATGTTAAAACACTACACCTGCGAACTTTGATCGTGCAGTCGTCTTGACCCTGAAGTGTCTTGCAAAAATGATGCCATTCAAAGCGGGTAGTGGGATGTTTGAACTGATTTTCTCGGGTTTCCATGGTTTCCATGGTTTCCCAAAGCTACAACATCACGCTGTTTTGGGAAAGCTCGCCATGGTTGTTGTCTGGTTTCGGTTGTGCGTAGCAAAATTGAAAAATGAATGCAAACAATCATGCCTTCGCAGGTCTTCCACGGCCCTTTTTTGCTTGCTCTTTTAGCAGACGTTTGGTGTGCAGAACGAAGACCTTTAGAATCGAGTCAACAAATGCCATCCTGAAACTACAATGTAACTACAATTTTGTTTGTTTCAATATGTCACCAGAACAAGCGCACAAAGGGTATAGTCCAGGAATGGGCCGGGAAAAAAGAACAATGCTTACCCTGGATGAAGTTCCACATCGTTGCGGGTCTTCCTCAAAATCCAAAGGCAACATCATTTCAAATTAAAGTCAAGTTCCAATTCAACTTACTGTACCGCCAAGTTCACATTTAAGCTCACTGGAAATTCTAGTCTATCCCAACTCCTCTTGGAATCAAATTCGTTTCTTGCTTGGGGGGCTATTCACCTTCTTTGGGACAGTGGTGAGCGCAAAAGAATCCTGCCAATACGTCTCGAGAGTCCAAGTCCAACTATCGACTAGTATTCGTTTCGCAGCCATTGTTCTCGGGCATCTGATCAGTCTAAGGCAGAGAGCAGGAGGAAAATGCTGAGCTGCTAAGGTTGTCCTGTCTGTGAACATCCAAATCAATTCTAATAATATGTTCATAAGTGTCTATCTATCTATCTCTCTCTCTCTCTATCTCTCTCTCTCTTTTCTTGCCGTTGTGTTGTTGCCCTCCATCCCGGGGCACAGCCTCGCAGGGAAAGGCTTCAAGTATTCTTACAACTTCCGCAGCCAGCAAGAGCCGAAGCCAAACCCACATAGACCTTGACATCCAGAGCTGCACCCGCTGTAGAAACAATGCCACAGCTGCAATGCAACAATGCCTCCAATAGGCAATCATATACTAGTCATAATCATATACTACTCATTCAATGAGTATCAATGAGTCAAATACTACTGTATATGATCATCCAAGGCTTTGGTGTCACTATTGATTGTTCTCACTGGGCCCCTGTAGATGTTTTTAGAGGTTTCACAGCTTCATTTTGCACAATTTGCGTTTTACATTTTGTCACCTCTGAATCTGAGCCCTTTGCCCTTTCACGCCTCAGGCTCTACATCAACGTGCCAGCTCTCTTGAGCACTGAAGACAAAGCGAGACTATCTATATATATATATATATGTGTGTGTGAGACAAGAATGAAGACGTGAAATTTCTTATCCACTTGTGATTCCTATTGATTTTTTGTCTTGCCATCTCTCTATCTCCCTATTTATCCTATGTGTCAAATAAAGTCACAAAACATGTGGTTCCTCTAGTCAACGTTTAAACGTCTGTCCCTGTCTACTTTTTATCACCTCTACATGCCTTCATGTCCCGGTCACTTTTATGCAACTGTTAGTGACGGCCGGGTTATGCCAAGTTTGGGGGCAAGAGGAAACAACCCCCCTTCATCTCATGGATATGCCATGCGCAAACTGATGCGCCAGCTCTTATCGCATTATATTCTATTGCATTGACATCCTCATGCTCCACTGTATGAGGCCAACGTCATTCAAAGGCAAATACTGTATTGTGGCGTTGTACTCGGTAAAGTCCAATTTCACCTAGTAGGACCTAGCGAATTCCCCCACTTTGGTTCAATTCTGTGCCACCTTCTGGGCCTTCTGGGCACCACTGGGGTAGCATCAATGATCCATGAAGAACAGTCCAGGCGACGCTGATGATGGAAGAACTTGGAGATCATCATTGTTGATATTGGTGCAAGATGTTGCAAGTAAAACAGACTTCAACCTGCTCCATGCATCGTGCAAGCTGAGAGAAAATCGGCCAAATGAGACTGGCGACTATATACAGTAAATGGCACAGGATGCATGGCTGCAAAGTCGCCACATGATCCATCCCCAGGGCGCGCAAGGCTGCGACAGCTGGGGCCGCGAGGGTTTCACATGCCTTTCTCAATTTAGACTTTAGAGGCCAGCGCCAAGGAACAGCTAGCAGGGTTATGTCACCTGGGTGATGGGGGAGAGAAGGAGAGAGGATTTACAAAAGAACACTCGAGAATTGTCTTGCCAAAGCAATGTTTGAAAACATTCGTGGACAGTGTTCTTCAGACTGCGTCACAAAGGTGGACGAACAAAAGGACATCTTATCTTGTGCAAATCCATTCAGGCCATGAGAGACAAGAACAAGTGCGAGCATCCGCTAGAATCGTCTAGAATCAACAGACTTGAGTCCTTACCAGTCTCTCTCTTAAATTCTGGACTCTTCTGTCAATTGCCGGTCATGCCAACGCCTGAAGTCAACTGATTGATTCCATTGAGACTTCATTATATATATATATAATTATATATATATACGTATATATACTGCCAAGTCTTGGCTTCGCCATCCTGTGGTTTGAGGCGGAATGGTTGAAAGCCAGTTGCCTCTCTACCTGTTCGCCTCTACATATCTAGCGACCTCTATCTTCATCTTTACCATATTTCCAGTATTTTCCAGTACCACATCTTCCACAGAAGCAGATGGAGCTGTCAGGGATCGGCATGTGCCACGCATATGAAAATAGAACCATATGCAATCCACTGTTGAGGTACTCTCTCATATCAAACAGAGCCACTTTTAACGATGTCAGCCATGCACAGGCAAAAAATTGCCCTGCTCGTGCTCCCAGGGTCGGCAACTTTGTCCGACTTTCAATGACGCACGCA
This sequence comes from Cladocopium goreaui, assembly GCA_947184155.2. Classification (NCBI taxonomy): domain Eukaryota; class Dinophyceae; order Suessiales; family Symbiodiniaceae; genus Cladocopium; species Cladocopium goreaui. The sequence goes on along the minus strand of CAMXCT020000799.1, from coordinate 77,306 downwards.
CGACAAACCGACGTTACATTACTAAACGAGTGCTATACCGGCTATACCCAAGGTTTTGAAGCAAACAAAACCCAACAGTGGAGCGCATCATCGGCGCAGAAACTGCTTGGGGCCAAATCTTTTGCGACACCTCAGGCGGAAAGTCAGTTCCAAACCTTAAGTTTGGACAACTGTATACAGCATACACCTTGGTTCAATCCCCCTGACCAGCTGAGAATGCAACTCATCAATAGCCAGAATACCGATCAATGCAATACACGGAATTATCAATGACCTTGGGGCCAATACAGCGGAGCGCCACCACATGTTTGAAAGGGAGAGTCTGGAAGCAAATTCCCATAGCACATGTTGACTTTCAGAGCTTGTTTTGTGTCAATGTCTATCATGCTGCCACGAACCGAATGAATGGAAAGCAGCACGAATAAATGACAGTCCTTTACAAATCCATTTGGGCAAACCCATTACTGTAGGTGCTGTGTGTGTGTGTGTCTGTGCATGTCGCAATTCTTGGTATGCAGTGATAACGGCCTAGTGGGCCGCTAATCGCAAGAGGGGTGTTGGTTGGATCGGGGTCGATGGATTGGAATCTAGATGGGTCGGATCGGCGCGACTGGATCTTAATCTGCATTGGTTGGATCGGGACAGTATAGGTCGCAACCTTGTGGGCTACCCCGACCATCCCGACCATCCCGACCATCCCGTCCGTCCCTAGAGAAACCCTCAGAAACCCTAAAAGAAACCCCAAAAGAAACCCTAAAGAAGCCCTCATCCCGACCATCCTAACCATCCCGACTATCCCGACAATTTATCCACCATGTTGATCCAGGATCGTCTTTGGCGCTGATTCTGCGACCCTGATCCGAACCTTTGGATGTTGATTCCGGACGCTGCTCTGTGACGCTGATTCGACCCGATAGTTTCTGACACGGAATTTACTCCAGCCAAGAGATGCAGACAAATAAGAGGGCAAACGTGCAGCAGCATCCAAGAAAGATATATGAATAAAGAAACAAAGGAGAAGAAAGGAGAAACATCTGGAGAATTCATGTTGCGACAGCAAACGAGGAGACGGACATGAAGGGAGGCAAGGAGGACTGAAGAAGCAAGGGAAAATCATCTCATGACGGGACCACATTCTGTGCGAGTGGGGTAAGTAGGAAACGTGAACAGCCAGCTGTTGTTGACCTTCAGCAAACACTGGCTGACTAGGAGACAAGAACCTCAGCAGGAAGCTTGTTAGGAAACAATTTGAGGCCCTTAGGAAATGGAAAGGGGGGACATGACAGGATGCTGCATGATGTTGCAGGGTGTTGCATGATGGCAAAACCAAAAGGAGGGAAGGCGAAAGAGTCTGAAGGAAGTGGAATGGAGTGAGAAAGGACCTGAGGCCAAAGGGAAGGGGACGAAAGCTAGTTGAGCAAGGAGGGATGTGTATTGAGAGAATATGTGGTGCGACCCTTTGAATGTCATTTTTTGAACTGAAATAAACTACCATTCAACGTTGCTGACGCACTAACAGCAGCGTATCATGATATCCTAGCTCGCATGCATTCCACAGCCCTCCCCCTGACATCCTAGCATACATCCATCGAGCAAGAAATGCTCGGGAGTCTCAAGATGCGCATCTTCCATTCCTCGCCAAGACCTGGCATGTTTTCACGCAGGCCTCTTGAGGAATCAGAATAAACATCACATTACATTACATTACATTAGTTTACATTGCAATAGACTAGATTAAATTAGATTAGAATGGGTTAGATTAGATTTACAGTACATTGCAATAGGTTACATTACATTATATAGGTTAGAACAGATTGCACGAGATTAGATTCCATTACATTAGATTATATATTATATATATATACATTTGCTTAGATTGCATTACATTACGTTGCATGCATTACGTTGCATGTGTGTGCGCGGGCATGCGGACCGAGCGGGGCGGACGCAGCGGGGTGGATGCAGCCGGTTTTGAGGGGGGTTGGGGGGGGGGGGGGGGGGGGGGTCACATTTCGACATGATTATATAATCATGCCGAACGTCGGGGCCCCAAAGAAGCTGCATCCAGTCTGTTCCCAATTCATTGCTAGAGCAAATCCAACAACAGCTAGCAAGCTAGCTTTCATGAAAAGCGATGGGGCTTCGCCGTTGTTGATTCCGTTGATTGCCCACTGTCGTAAAATTTGCATGTAGTCCTCATATATGATGATCTTGAGCTGCTGATTTTGTTGGATCTTAGCTTGCTGTGCGCAGTTTGGGGGGACGCATTTGGGCTGGGATCAACTGATTTGCTAGTGCAAGAAGCAACTTGAGCTGGTCACCGAGCTTTCGTGACTGCAAGGTGACGTTCATAGTGATACAACTTCCCAACTGTGTGCCCAACAGCACTGTCTTCTAGACCCTAAGGACCCTGAGCTTGTTGGACTTGTCTTGTGTTCTTCTATATAGGAACGTCCTTGATGCGCATGCTTGCAGCATTGAAACAGGGCACTCTTGGAGTATCTTTACGACATTTCGCAACTGAGACCACTTTATGTGTTCTACCGTAGCTCTGATTTGCCATCATGCCACAGAAATCAATAGCAAACCCATGTCCAAGACAGAGAGAGAGAGAGGGAGAGAGGGAGACTTTGTTGCATCCTGTGGCATCCTGTCTGTGGCATCCTGTGGCATCCTGTTGCATGATTGGTCCATATCGTCACCAAGCCAGGCCTGCCCTCCCCTCATGGCCTCACTTGCCTGCTTGACACTCTTTCTCCGCTCGGAGCACAACCCAAGGCAATCAAGTTTGAAGTCAAACACGGAAATGTCTGCTGACCAACCGATGGCTTTCTCCAATGGGTGCAGCAGTGGGCCTCTTTTTTTCCGCTTACTAGGTGCAGGGTGACTTAAAAACATGAAAATAGAGAGTTGCTTCTTAGACCCAAAAAATAAGTCTTGCAAACAGGACTCTGTCCGACTCCGTCCCCGGTTAAAGAAGGAATGGGGAAACGCAAATCTTCAAACTTCCACAAGAACCTCATCCACATGGACCGCTTCTGCAGCTTCGCGCCCAAGCATGGGGAGCTCCTCTTAACAGCAACAAAGCTCCTGTTCTGGTCGCTTCCATCATCTGCTGCTAAGCCTCTAGCCAAGCTGGAAGCAGTTCCATCCTGTACCGGGATTGTGCGTCAAAGGTAACGATGGAAAGCTCTCCAGCAGCGAAGAACGCCTATCTCCATATATTACTATACAGTATATTACAGTATTACTTATTTAAAACTATGCGGAAAAGCAAAATAAACGAAGAGCCAATGCTCAACGCTTTCAGGATGGGAACTGTCAAAAGAAAGTGCAGTCTCTCAACTCGTTGAGTTGAAGTACTCAAAGGATTTTCGGGTCCATTCCACATGCATCACCTCGGTTGCATGCTGCAGCATGTGACAGCAATAATGAAACGTGCACAGGAACACTGTCACAAGAGATATCCTGGGTCCTTGCCAAAAATGTGGCCAAGTTGCAGCTAGGCTGAGAATGAGTTCGAGCACCACGGTAACATTCAACAAGTGATTTGGCAACCCGTAGCCACCTTGCTTGCAATGCTTTGTGCATGACCTGCATGCTTGTCTCGCTGACACAAGCCAAGGGACTGCGTATAAGTTGAATTGAGGGCAGCACCGTCACCAAAAAGTGGTTGGCTCTTGGTGGTTGAGGAGAGGGCAGCTGCTACTTGTCCTAGAACCAGTGTCCAATAGTAGACAGTCCTCGGAGATATCGGAGATGCTTTTGATATCTTTTGGCCTTGTGGTGTCATGTGTTAAATTTGTGCGACTTCGGGGCCAGGAAAGCTCGCAACAATTTGCACCTCTACAACGCGGACATAGTAGGGACATAGTAGGATATAGCAGGGACATATTACGGACGGTGGGTATGGGAATCATCCAGGCCATTTCGAAAGCTTCAAATCTAGTGACTTAGTGCTGCTGTGTGCCGTTGTCTTCGTTCTCTTCTGCATCCCATTGGCCTTTCAAGACTATGATCCTGGTCTGTCTAGCTCAAACCGGGAACTTCTACTGAACTTCTTCCACCAAGCCGCATACCAGTTCGTTCCACTACGCGGTCCTTCCAAAAGGCCACTCATGCCGGCATGCCATGCATGTTTTGTCCTTCGGTGTTTCAAGCTTCAGTATCTTCAGTGAACTACGGAATGCAGCATCCTGATGTCCATAGTCGCTGACCGGCTCATACTCCTTTACCATTCTGCCAATGCCTGGGGTCAGCATGAAGTACATCAACCAACCTCAGTGAAGTCGCTGGTTGTTCCACTTATGAAAACCAGAAAATAGGTATGGACGACATTGGACGACAAAGAGGTCACTAGGTCCTAGGTGCTGTCACCACACGAAAAAACATACCAAACACTCGGATGACTGTGACGCATTGTTCCTGCACTTCTTACAAACACCAAGAGCCAAGACGCAGAAACAACACTGCAACACACCAATATAGCAGTAGCTGAAAGCTAGAATCTCACGGCCAACCATCCAGTCCTCAATGCCAGCTTCAGCTGACATACTTCAGTGACAGTTGGACATGAGAGCCCATCTGCAGTTCCAGCCAAATCTAAGAATCAAGCACGTTGTGGGTGCCGTGGAGGTCTGTTCATCAGCGAAACCTCTGGCTTCTGAGCTGCAAAAGCCACCTCACCCAAACAGCAAGTTTAACACAAGAACGGATGCCTGTCAAAGTACTGTACTCAGTAGACATCAGTAGCCTCTTTTCCATTGGGTGACATTATGACCAAATCGATCACAGCAAATTAAAAGACTAGTTGACTAGTTGTGACAAGTTGCAGCTGTCCAAATATCAGTTCCGATGTCAATCAGCAATACCTGGCGGAGCTCACAACACAAGAGACAGAAGAAACGAGAGGCAAGACAAGTGTTCGTAAACTGCACGGTTAGAGACGAATGTCGGAGGTCCGGTCGATTCCCAAATGTGCAGCTGATGTCCGTAACGTACCATACTCCAAAAATACCCAAGGATCTCCAAAGATTTGTTGGAGAATGTTGGAGATCTCCAAAGTACATCTGCCAAATGTGCTGTTGCGGCTCTACGCCCAGCCTGCACTGCTGCCAGAGCTAAGGGAATCCCAAAGACTTCCATCAGCGCCGGCACAACTTGAGGCCTTCCACCAGCTTCGCCATGAAAAGATGAAACATCATGGAAAATCATGGGAATTCCATCAAGGCTTCATATGTCCCAGCCAAGAAGAAACCAGGCAATCTCGGCCAAGGATCAGTTTTGAGCACAGAGTATACATGATGGATTTTTGAAGGTTCTCACCTGGGCAACGGATATCTTCACCAAGGTTCGGTGTGGTCTGGTGAATCTGCCTCGTGCAGATAAACTAGATGTATAATTCGTGAGTGCAGGTGCTATCAGAATCGCTTTCAACTTGGATAGGCCCGTTGACCATTGAAACAGCTGCAAGTATGCTCCCTCTGACCATTTGCTACCAGTGTCACTCATCAAAAGAAGTGTCAAGGTGCATCAAAACTCTTTCCTTCCATAACTGAGCGGCAAAGTGATACAACAAAATTGACCTTTTCTGCTCGTTTCACTGGCCCCCTGTTTCCACTTTGCACTACATTGCTTGGTAAAGACCTTGAACCATCTTGAACACATACTTACCTGTTTACACCCATGACAAACTGCACGTCTAGGACAAACTGCACGGCAAGTTTTTAGGGGAATCTATACTATATATATAATGTATCACACAAAATGCCTTTGAATTGCTATATGATCTATATGTATTGTGCATATACCCTGAAAAAATGTCAATAGCGAAACAATGGCAGAGAAGTTAATGAACTAAACAGGTACATTGCTTCTCAAGGAACATGTCTCTAAGTACGACTCTTAAAACGATCGCCCTTATTGTCACCTTGAAAGTTTGAGTTTGCAGGGTCCCTAATGCCCAACAACTCCAACGACTCCAACAACTCCAGGGAAAGAAGAAACGCAGGACCACACCCCGCTCCAGGCTGTCAAGGTGCCAGCAAGCCTGCCTTGTTCCATGCCATCAATGGCCTCTGTCACGAGCATCAAGCGCCACAGCCAAAATGGGAACTTGGGAAGTGTCAAAGCGTGACCTGTCGTACATATTCGGTCACTTTCTCATGCCACTTGATAAGCTCTCCCGTAAGCTTCTTGCGGATGAGAAGTTGTCATCCAGCAAAATAATATCCGCAGCATCCTGGTCTAGCATCAATGTGGATTCCCGCCATTCCCACTGCTTCCGGGTGTTTTAAAGACTATTGACTATTGACCAAAGCAAACATTCAGGTCGGACTGCAGAATCTCAAGGGTTCTGCTTTAAACTAATTAACCCAATTAACCCACCTACACTCAAAGCGAATTGTGTCTTTGTAATTTTTGTGTTACAATAACTTGGGCCCCTGGGTTTTTGGTCAGCAAATCAAACAACGACCCATGTCGGCGGACCAGGTTCTGGCTTGGGTTTGCTGCAACTGACATGTTACGCTCAACAGACTTCACCACAGAAATCAAATGCAACAAATATACATATTTGTTTTTGGTCATGATAACTTCAAAACGCAAAAACTGCAATTTTGGTCCAAACGTCTTCAAATTTGAAGCTTGAATGCATGCCCTGCGTCAAGCCAACACCATAACTTCAAATATATAATTTGAAGTCATGCGTGGCTCCAAAGTACTTCACCACGCTTCACCACATGAACTTGCAAAGGTGATTTTGTGACATGTTTAGGGAAAGGGCGTTCTCGCTGGAGGCATCTCTCCGCAAATGAAGCTTCAAATTCGTGTTTCAAACAATTCGGCTAATAAGTGTACTGTCAAAGGCAAATTGGAAAAACATGTCTTGCACAAGCGTAAGGTTGCCGATTTTCAAGTGACTCTCGTCGCCTCTCTTTCTCTCCCTCTCTCTCTCTCTCTATCTCTCTCTCTCTCTCTCCCTTTCTTGGACAACTGTTTCGATCGTTTCTTGTCAGTGCTGTGAAAAAATACTGTTGCTATGTGGGTTGCGGGTGCTTCTTCTGGCTGTGTTGTTTCCTGTTCTGAAAATTGAAGTGCGTGTACTGCTTGTTGAGCCACGTAGGTCTTGACACATTCTGCGAGGCAAAAAGGCATTGGCCAGAACGATAAGATGTGGTTATCATCTCTAGGTCGAGTGTATCAAGATTCCATGATGTGCAGCCATCAAATAGTATTGCTGGCGCAAATTGTCGCAGCACAACAGCTGCACACCCTTCCACTTGGAGCCTCTTCTCATCTACATTCTCTTTAACCTTTCTTATCTGTCTTGTTGCATCCAATCTTTACGCTGTCCTCACCATCTTGGCATGCTCTGTAATGTTTCATCTTTTTGTGGTGTAGAGAATATAGTGTTGCCTTTTTCCCTGCCCTCAAAACTATCGCAAGGCCAAGAGCATGCCAAAGGTTATAATGATTTATATAAAATGATGTACACATCATTAAACGACCAAGTAGAGCAGCCGAGTGTCCTGTGCAACAGAGGTGCCTCGTATACCCATGGCTATACCAACCTCCACAGATTACAGCGGATGTTGGGGCACCAAAGAGAGAACTTGAGGTACACCAGACACAAATTGATCCAATTGATTCAGTCGACACACCTTCACCCAGTTCCCCAATTCACACGCAGAGTTGCATTGTGCGCCAAATGTTTCTTGCTTCTTGCAACAGCCAGCAATGTTTTGACAAGCATCAACGCAAATGATACATGGTAGCGGAACAAGGATCTTGGCGGAAAGTGACTGCCCTTCACAGAACAGGCTGAACATGATGACCGAAGCAGCAAAGCAAATGCTCTAGCAGCCGCAGCAATACACCCACGGCGACCAAATTTGACAAACAGAAAGCTTAGAAAAATGTTGAAATCCAGCTTCCAAATTGATACGACATATCTTGACGACGGTTTTATCTGCTCTTAATCAATCTCAGCAGGAAGAACAGCATTCTTAGGTCTGTCGCACAGGCCTTCTACCCAGATTTGTCAAGTACCTTTTGAAGAATCCTTTCCATTCTTTCTATGATGGGAGTTCAACTTTGCGGAGTTGTGTCGATGGGGGGGAAACAGGTCAACCCACAGTGCTTTCGAACGAGAGCGGTTCGAAGAAAAACACAACACCTCCAGGCATGCAGAGCCGCAGCTAAAACAGCTCACGCCTCAAATTAAATTCGCAAAAGTCTCGTCCCAACAGAGTAGGACAACCTTTCCCACTGGTGCACTTGACGCAGTACACCGGACGATGCCTTGTAGTTTCTCATCTTGAAATTTCATTTTGGATATTTCAGACATTGCATGCGCCAGGTCCACCAAGTTCGCTCTCCCTGCAGACCGGTCTCACCAGTGCTGTGCTTCAGCTGCAGCTGCCTCCATTTCGCTGCGTGTACGCGCTCCAGGGCTTTGGCAACGCCCCCAGCTATAGAATTGCACTGGCCAAGCTGAGCACGAAACTGGACAAAGATGACAAAGCACCATGAAATCGTGCGGTCTGTTTCGATATTTCAGACCGGCGTCAATGAAATAAACATGCCTGAGGCCGTTGAGGTCAGGGCAGCACAAGGGTGGAGCGCTTATTTTCGCACTGCAAGGCTGCAAGGTGCCAATGCTTCGACCAAATACACTGCACCCAACCAATGGTGCCCCGAACAGTACAGTCCAGAAACAAGCAGCTTGAAACGAGAGGTGCAACCCATGAGCGTGGCAAAAGTCAATGCAACGAAAGGCAAAGAACGTAACGAAACCTAGGACCTAGGCCTTATTGACTTATACCAGCACAGACTGCAAATCTTTTCTGCAAGCAATTGCGTTCATGAATTTGGACTTCCTAAACACAAAGCACGTTTCCATGAATGTCCAAGAAGCACAAATGAAATGCTCATGGCACAGATGACATCCTCGGCAGACACAATTCGCATGGCACCTGTGCCACCTACGAATCAGCATCCATAGTACCCACAGCCCCAGGAAGACAACGAAAGGCACCCACTCCACCCAGAACTCAAGGCAGACGTAGGCAGACAGGAGATACACAGCTGCGGCCCCCGGACAGCGCAGCCGATTTCCCCCACACATGGAGCTGCCACATTCTCGAGTGGGAAAAGCGCAGCAAAGCGCAGCAATGCGCAGCAATGCACAGCAAAGCGCTGCAATGCGCTTCAGCTAAGTCTGTGCGCAAATGATGGGCAATAGCAAAAAACGCATTACAAAGACAAACAAAGCAGGGGCTGAGCATGGGCAGTTTCGGCTGCTGAGCCATGTCTGTCTTGAACAATGTGAAAGGCGCAAAGGGACCGAATTGAAACGCTCAATAAGAGTGCTCCAGCTCAAACACCAACACATGAGAGTTCCCAAGAAAGTGATTTTGCAGGCCTCTGCCTGCTTCAGGGCTGGCGCATCGTTGACACCATCACCAGTCATTGCAACGATGTCCCCCAGCCCAGCTTGGCCAAAACACTGGTAAGCCTTGCCACAAGTCCGTCAGACCAAATCAAGCGACCACTGCAAGGAGATATGGTCTATAGTTTTATATCCATATATATATATATATTCTATATAGATATATGATACCCTCAACTACTACACAGGGACCTCAGGATTTCACTTTAGACCCCAGAAACCTGGGTCTAGGATTGTTTTCCTAGGGTTTAATGTAATTTTTTTGACAAATGTAGACGGGGGGTCCGCAACCCTAGGTTCTAACATGGTTGTACCAGCTCTCAATGTCAATGATATTGCTTCTATCATGCGGGGA
>CAMXCT020000799.1:0-65000 GCA_947184155.2 Cladocopium goreaui | reverse complement strand
AACTTGTTCTTTTCTTGTGCGCTCATAGAAGAATGTATTTTGGCAATTTTTGGCTTGTGACCTTCTTTTCTTAGCATGTTTATGCCTATGTTTTTCGCTCGAAACAAAAATAAACATCTTGCCAACCTTTCGCCACACTTTCGCGACTGCAGAAAAATTGATGCGCATGTCATCAGCTGTCACTTGGATACTCAAACTCTTACATTATTTTTAAATCAACCCCCGGAAAATTGGGAACGATTGTCCTGATTTTTCCCATTCACACAAGATTGCGCTAGGTTCCCCATGTCAAGGGTCTAGGAGTCTAGCATGAAGTTCACTAAGGCATAATGGTAAAGGTCTAAAATGAAAAACCAACCCTTATACATCATAGTTCTGAGGGTCTACAATGATAAGGTCTCAAAAGTCTACAATGTTTTTGTGAACCAGGTAAGGCCCTGGGCCCCCGAACCCTGGAGGTCTACCCATTCCAGACCCTAAGTAGTATATGTCAATGTATGTATATATACACACATGGCCCAGGCCAGCAACACCCCCCATCCCCCACGTCATGGCCATGGTCCTGTGTGTACGATGTATGTACGCTGTATGTAGGAAGCTCTAAGTAAGACATAGTTTACACACCCCACACACACCCTGTGGGATCGGTGGGGGCTAGGTAGTGTGTCACTAGCATGTAAGGCAAAAAGTAGGTAGTATGATGTAGTATGTGGCTACAATGGGATGGGTCCGAGGTGTTACAGAGGTATGGTGTAGATAGTGTATAGGTAGTACACGGCCTCCACGTATGTATAGCATATGAGATCTTGCCAGTAGCTAGTTTATGGCTACTGTAAAGGTATATATTTTATGTATCTTCATGTGCAGCAATACGGTGTAAATGGATGGTATGGGCATAGGCAGTAGTGAACACTGCATGGAGGCAGCAAAGGTGGCACGAGGCCAGCATGTAAGTATAGCATATGAGATCGTGACGGATGGTCGTAGATGGCTAGGCCACCCCCATTTGGATGGTTTCTGGGGGGGGATAGCATTGGGGGCGGGGTTGCCGGCCGCCGGCCAGGACCATATATACGTCACAGTATCTCATGCGGGTGTGCATGTTTGTGTTTATGTACTTTTCAGTGAAACTCCTGGCATCGTAAAAAGAAACGAAAGAATGTCGGGTGCGAATTGAAAACACCTGAATGCTTGCAGCCACAAGCCTGAACGATGATGCGCTTGTGCAAAGGTGAGACGCGAGCAAACACCCTGCATGAGGCAATGGAAACACAAATAAAAACAGCTTGACGATGCTTGGTTTGTTGGATTTTGCTGGTATTTTTCTTCAACAACATCTTGAGCGACACGCCTTGTGTGCTGGACAGCTTCCTGCCAAAAAGCCTGCAAACACTGAACCAGTAGAAAAAGTGCCCAAAACAAATGAAATTCAAAAGGCCCAAGCTCATCCTCTTGAATCTTTGATTGCATATTTGTTGTGCTCCAGGGACTCCAAGTCGGACCTTCGAACTCGCTGATAGTTCATCAAAGTCTTCTTCCGGCAAGTGGGAGTCCAAATCCTAAATTGAATTGAAACCCTGACGCGCAAACCACCTAGTTACCATGAAAGTGAGACTGACTACAAAATGAGTTAAATAACGTTGTTGATCCTCAAGCTGTAAGACACTTCAATCACCCTGCACTGCCAACTTGCAACTCCGAGAAACACAACCTTGAAGCACCTTTGAGAGGGAGGAAGTTAGGGAGGAGGCAGTATATGCATAGTTTTGGAGCCCAGAAGCAATTCGTAGATAATTAATGATAATTATACAATTTGCTATCATATACAATTGGCCATGGAGATGGTGTTTACAAGTTCAAGTCAGTTGCATGAAAAAAACGCCCGGACTCACCAACCACGAGCCCAAGTCCAATTGGTTGAAGGCGAAGGGTTCCCCGAGTTTGGCTGCGACTTTATATTCCTGTGGGTGTCAGCCAGTTGTGAACAGTTTGAAACTTGGGCTCCAAGTGCCCTATCATCTGTGGAATTGGCCCCACATGGACCCCACATTGAGCCCAACTCGGTTGGGGCAACATAGATTGCATTCAAATGCACTGATGAAATGGTGTAGTTTATATTAGTTGATATAGTCATGTCTTATGTATCAGGGGAACTGCTTCACCGTCACCAAAATATCCTACATTCCATCTCAGTACAGAAAAGTCGCCTTGTTGCAAGCCCTTGGGCCCCGGACCTGGAAATCGAGCTCTGCCGCGGCTTGTTTCGGCTGCGGCAGAATTGAGACACGCTTTGCAATAGCTCTTGCCGTGGTGGGATGGTCTCCAGTCACCATGACGACCTGCATTGGTATATAAGCATATATAAGATTATATAAGCTATATAAGCTATATAGGGCCTATTGTCGAGTGATTGTCGAAGCACTGCACTGTCCAAAATAGAAATGTTCTACAGCTCCAAGAATCTTTGTGACGCTCCTTGAGCATCCTTGAGCTCGCCTTCACTCCAGCATCCTTGCACTTAAGAACAGCCTCCATGACTCCATCTCTTGGCGGATCCTGGCTATGACTCATTGATCATAGCTAGCAATAACTAGCATATATGACTCCGATGACTTTTCTGTGAGCAAATTGGCTGTTTGTGGATGAAGCCAGCTTATGATGGATGGCTCTCTCCGCGCATTTGCCCTGGTGACACTTGCGGCTGCCTCGATGGCAAAGAAGCCCAAGAGGTCAAAGCCAGACACAGGAAAGTTGCAGTCACTCAGGCTGACTCCTGTGCTTTCACTCACAGCGCTATTGGAAAATCTGCAGATAGAAAAGGATACCCATGATTTCGGTTTTGCTGCTGATCCCCCTAATTTAATATCAAACACCCCTAGGAGACCATGGTTTTTTGGGAAGTTGCCCATATTTGGAACCATCTAGTGGATGCTTAATATTGGGGGATGGGATTATACAATATTATATACACACACCTCTTGCAGGTGGGGCACCTTCAAACGTGTCCGGCACTTCTTCGGCAGTGAGCTTGCGGCTTGCCAGCCCAATCACTCGCAACCCCCTGCAGTTCACAAATCCGTACACAAAAGAGCCATATCTGACCCATTGCTCAGCCAATCTGAGTATCTTCTGAATATGTTCTGAGGATGCTGCCTTGTCATCAACTCTCCTTGGCGACAGAAGGTTTGCACAAGACTTTTGCAGCGCAGCGATCCACGCGGAGGAGCGTCTAAATCCCCGGCCAAGGGGCGCAGCTGTGCATCGAAGTTGATGCAGGCGTTGCAGACATGCAGGATCTTTTCAGGCGCACCCTTGATGATGACATTGCAAGGAAACTCCTGAGGCTTGAGGTTTCTTAGATTCTTGTTCTCGGATTTGGCGTGAGAGATTTTGAAAAGCACGCCAGAGGCAAACCCAGAGCGTAGCTTTAACGATAAGACCAAAATCGCTGCCACATACAGTCAGAGAGAGAAAAGATCATACAGATACAGTTTACTTCTACTATTTGTCCTCGACGTCACTTGCAATGCAGGTCATGCCGAACTGTTTCACACTACCCATGTGTACCAATCTTGATGCTTCCATACATGTGCTGATTTGCTTGCACCGTGAGAATACGAGGCCTACCACAGCATGTCATTCTAAGGATCATGATGGAAAAGTCCTGTGGCGACTAATTACCCAAGTACCAAAATATTCGAGTGCCTGAAAGAGCACATTGGGCCCATCCCCGCCTGATCAGATCGGCGGTGGACCTGAACTCATCACATGCTTCACGCATGAATCAACCCTTTGCGGCATTTGAGACCCCTTGTCTTCCAGCATCTGCGGTGACCTTTTTCGGATGGAGCAGACGTATCGGAAGCGTTCTCTGCTTTTCATCCCTACATCCAATATATATTATATTGAAGAGAACAAGAATCAGCCCCTTGCGTGGATTTCTAGGAGACAAAACTTTGAAGTTTCTCAACAGTCGTGACAAACACCCGTTGACGCGGCCAGAAATCCGAGTTGGGAAAAGCTCTGAGCACCCAGCCGTGAGCATCCACTTGTTCTCCGAGTTGAACGGGATTTCAAAGCAGGCCTATATGCTTACCCAAAGCTACATTACAGCATATGTGACGACACCAGTTTGGCAAATGTCTGTGAATGAGGCAATTGACTGCCCTTACAACTCACTCAGCGCCCTCCTGCTCCTGTGCTGCATCTCGAAGTGACAATCCCAGCCTGATTTTCTGCCCAAGTGCACATGGACAACATGGACATCACAGAATCAACATCCGAACATCTTGGCCATCGCACAAACCATGCCTCAAGCCTTCAAACATATGCAGAAAAGAAACATTGCAGCTCCTGCTTTGAAAATCGCTACCTCCGTTGGGGATCCAAAAACCTCAACTGTGCCAAGCACCGAGCCAAGCGGCAAAATGACTGTGTAAGTTAACATGTTGACATGTGTTGCGGGCTACACAGTGCAGAAGTGGTCCGATCCAAGTTGCATCACAAGTTGCATCCCGAGGTCCACTCAAGACCTGAAATGATAGGGTAACTTGGAGGCCACTTCAGAGAGGGTTAATTTCGAAGCATGGTGGTTTCAGTGGTTTCGGCTGTTGCGCTGGACAACTGGACAACCACGGTTTTCCCATCGATGCCTTGGAAAGATGCAGCCCATGAACCCGAATGCTCACACGTATGTTAATGGTACAGATTCAGATGTCAAAATGCAGTCACATAAAACACGTCTGTTAAACAAGTTCTTTCAACAGTCTTGTAATACATTCTTCCCCTGTTACCGTATCAGTGTAGACTGTGGAGTGTGGAATGGAGTGGAGTGCACAGTGTGGAGTGTGAAGACAGTGGAGTGTTGAGTGGGGAATGTACAGTAGTGTGTAGGGTGTGAAGTGGGGTTTGTGGAGAGTGAAGTGTTGAGTGTAAAGTGTAAAGTGTGGAGTGCAAAGTGTAGAGTGTAGAGTGTGAAGCGTAAAGTGTAGTGTAGAGTGTAAAGTGTAGAGTGCGGAGTGTCAAGTGTAAAGTGTGAAGCGTAAAATGTAAAGTGCAAAGTGTAGAGTGTAGAGTGTGGAGTGCGGAGTGTAAAGTGTAAAGTGTAGTGTGTGGAGTGTCAAGTGTAAAGTGTAAAGTGTAGTGTGTGGAGTGTGGAGTGTAAAGTCTAAAGTGTAAAGTGTGGAGTGTCAAGTGTAAAGTGTTAAAGTCTTAAAGTCTTAAAGTGTTAGTGTAAAGTAACTCTCCCGATGCCCCACGCCAGTTGCGGGCGGTTGCCGATGGTTGCGCAACATCTAGCGAACACACCCTCAACCCCCAAACCCCCAGAGTGAAACGGGAACCCTTGCTACGCGTTCGGGAAACCACATCATATAAACTGAAAAACTCAAGCATCTGGACCGCGATGACAAATGGCAATGGAGAGAGAGAGAGAGGAAAACAAAAAAAATAGGGACTGGAATTTTGTCTCTTTCTTACAATGATCTTTTTTCAGGTTGGATTGGATGAACTTTGCAGGCTTGAACGGAAGTGATTTATTGCTAAAAATTGCACTTTGTTCAGCCTCGAACTTCTTCCAGGTCAAGCCGAAGCCAAGAATAGCAAATGCCAACAAGATGTCAAATGAAAATGGTTCAACGATGCTGTAACAATGCACAATGCACGCCGTGACACCAAGGTGCCTGAGCTTTATTGTTGAGAAGCCCTGCTTTTGCAAGTGCTTGGATGCCAGCAGCGCCTTGTCCCTCAAGCATGCGCACATGTTGCATGGGTGAACTGAATCAAATTAATCTACCAGAAACTACCCTTGTAATGCAACGACATGCAACTTCCACATGCTGCCATACTGTCCACCTGCAGCTCCTTGGCATTGACTTGGAGGACCTTCCAGCTTGGTCGGGGTCAGGTCTTGTGGGTTCGGTGTTCACGCATCTCTCAAAAGACTTCAGGCATGAAATGGCTGAAACTTAGGCTGGCCTCAGTTCCAGCTGGTACAAGCACTTCCCGCACCTTCGCAAGGCAGACTGTCATCAGAGTGCATCGACTCCACTGGCTCCATCGATTTACTGGCTATCGAGACTTGCGGAAAACCAAATGACAAACGGTAAAAAGAGACTGAGCCTGTATGGCATATGGCTCTATTGGCTAGGATTCAGCAAACCAGCGTAATAGGCTCAATGAATGCAGCCTCCATGACTCCAGTGGTGAGAGTGCCAGTCTTATCCGAACAAAAGGTTGAGACACCTTAGGTGCTCCGGGATTGAGGCCAGGCAGTCTGTTGGCCATCCAAATTTTAAGCAAAGCCAGATGCAACACGAGGCGTGGGCATCCAAGAGACTCAATTGCATCCAACTTCTTCACCACAACTTGCAGCCTTCAGCAACGGATTTTATATATCTAAGTTATACTCAACGATTAGGATTGAGAGCTTCGTTCCAAGAGCGTTCTGAAAGCAGCACCCTCAATACGCTGCCTTGACATCCTCTTTGAGGCTATCCTGGTCCGGGGCTATTGAAGTCAAACCGTCAAACCCCGGTGGGCTTCCATACGGGAAGCCCCCAATAAAACTTGACGAATCTGAGACTTGCTCGCACAAAATCTTCAGACACTCAATCAATTCATGGATCTTGTGTGTCTTCTTTCCGACTAAGCGTCATAAGAGATAGCGTCACGGTCGGCAGCAACCCCTCTGGAACCTGCATTCACAAGTCCAAAATTGAGTGCTGCAACACGGATTCGTGCCATGCATGGAGAGAGTGGGAAAACTGCAACACCCAAGGTTGCAAAGCTTCGCTCAAAGAGCATGCATACACAAGCTATATATCCCTCTCTCTCTCTCTCTGTCTGTCTGTCTGTCTGCCTGCCTGCCTGCCTGCCTGTCTCTCTGCCTGTCTGTCTCTCTGTCTTTCTGTCTCTCTCTCTCTCTCTGTGTCTGTCTCTCTGTCTCTCTCTGTGTCTCTCTGTCTCTCTCTCTGTCTCTCTCTGTCTCTCTCTGTCTCTCTCTGTCTCTCTCTCTCTGTCTCTCTCTCTCTCTCTCTCTGTCTCTCTCTGTCTCTCTCTGTCTCTCTCTGTCTCTCTCTGTCTCTCTCTGTCTCTCTCTGCTCTCTGTCTCTGTCTGTCTCCGTCTGTCCGTCTCTGTCTCTGTCTGTCTCTGTCTGTCTCTGCCTGTTTGTCCGTCAGTCCGTCTTGGTCCGTCTTGGTCCGTCTTGGTCCGTCTGTCCGTCCGTCCGTCCGTCTGTCCGTCCGTCTGTCTGCATGTCTGTACGTCTACATTTCTGCATGTCTACATGTCTGCATGCAAATTGTGCATGCCTGTGTGTTCGTGCATGCATATGTATTTTCATATAAAGATACACCCGCATGTTTAAGATCACTTGTAGTTGTAACCTTCTCCTATACCCAAACATGCCTGAGAGAAAAGTGCGGTCGTGCAGTTTTCCAACACCTCCTTAGCAACTGGCAGCTGCATGTGCTTGATGGACCTTGATAGCCTTTTTCACAACGGTGCGCGATTGGAGCCTCTATCCTCTTGCCAAGGCTCCGAAGCCGTTCGTAATTTTGGTGCCAACCTTGCATCAAAAGCATAGAAAGACACCACGAGTTGATATAACACAACGATGCGGTCTCTTTACACTGTATCAGCTTGTATGAATGATAATTATACAAATAGTTTTAATCGAAGGAAATTTAGAAGTCAAACTTCCGACAATATGGACAGATGGAAAAGCAGAGGTGGGAAGAGCCAGACAAGAGAAGAGAAGAGAAGAGAAGAGAAGAGAAGAGAAGAGAAGAAGAGAGAAGATTAGAGAAGAGAAAGGGTCGGAAGAAAGAAGATGCAGGTGCGGGACAAAGTAGAAAAGTCGCGATTCACTGTGTTTTTCCAATGGTTTGTGGCTCCAGAGGGTCAAAAAGTAGGCTCGCTAAAGCGGCAGGTGCGGAGTCATCTGGGGAGATGAGAGACGAAAAATTGCACGCAGGTGTGGTGCCAAGCAAATTTGCAATTGAAAAAACTTCAAAACACCTCACGTTCGGAACACTTTTGGAAATTGAGATGTCAAAAAAGTGCACGCCGTTGTGGCGCGAAGCACGTTTCGAAGTCCAAAGTGTTAAGAACTGACGGGTTTGGAGCACTTTTGGAAGTTGAGATGTTGAAAAAGTGCACGCCGTTGTAGCGCGAAGCACATTTCGACGTCAAAATGTACAAAACACCTCAGCCTCGAAACGTTTTTGGAAGTTGAGATGTCGAACAAGTGCACGCCGTTGTGGCAAGAAGCACATTTCGAAGCCAGAATGCTAAAAACACCACGTGTCCGCGTGACTTTTGGATGTTGAAGTGTCGTGTTGTGTGGCAGGCGCGAGGGATTCTGCACCCTGGCAAAAAGTGAGCAAAACGTGAAGGTTACAAATGCCTAACTACAACTACAACTACACTACAATTTACACAACGCTACACTACACGAATTACATTACATTACGCTACAACTACCACTGCGACTGCAACTAGAACTACCACCACAGTACGCTACACTAGACTACGCTACAGCTACAACTACACTACTTTACACTACACTACACTACACTAGACTACGCTACACTTTACCACACTACAGTACACAACACTACAGTACACTACACTAATTACACACACTACACTACACTACACTACACTAGTTACACCACACCGCAACTGCAACTTCCACTGCAACTGCAACTGCAACTACGCTACTCTAATTACACTACATTACAACTACAACTCCACTACACTACACCACAACTACAACTACAACTACAACTGCACTACGCCACACTACATCCAGCAGTTGTGGTGAGGTGACCGCTGCAACCATTGCAACCATTGCAACCACTCAAAAAAAAACACAACTCCAACCACCTTTCGGTCCATGAGTGGATTCGCTCTGTCATCCGTGATTCACAACAACCAACCTCTCCTATAGGTTTCCTATTTTTGAAACTTCCGCCACTGCCTTGTGCGGTACTACTGGTATATGTATAGGTACCGTATGTTAGGTATATGTGGATGGTGAGTCCCTGTCTGGGCGCATTTCTTTTCACTGAGCCATCCAGCATTTTGATGCCATGCCTCCTGGATCTTTGGGAGGAGTTGTTCTTCAAGGAATCGATCTGCCGAGAGTGCTGTCCAGTCAGAGCTGCTCTCCGCGCTCTCCGAGCTCTCCGACATCCATCTTGCTTCACTTGCTTCGAGTGATTGGTCAAGCAGGACCAGGCCATGCGCAGGGGCCAAATGTTCAGAAAGGTCAACACAAATCGAGGACTCCAAAGCTGTTTCCAAGGTTGCCGCAGAAAGTCTACCAGTCACAACTGCCAGAGCAGATCCCACCAGGTAACGAACCATGTTGTAGAGAAAACCATCTCCCTTGATTCGAATGCACATCAACTCCTTGTCAAGGGTCTCGATAGCCTCGACCACGATGTTGAGGATATTTCTTTTGCAAGCAGCCTGCATGGCTTGGTGCACTTTGATCGTAGAGACAGGAGAGCTTTCCACATCATCCAAGGCATCCACGCCGCCTCCCATCTCTTGAATCCTGGAGCGTTTCCAGCTTTGGAGCTGGTGCGCCCACGTTTGAAGTTCTTTGTCTCGTTGGATCTTCTTCTTGAGCCCTTCGAGTTTCTTAAGCTCAGTAAAATTTGCAAAGCAATGCTCTCCACAAAAGCGTTGAAGAACTGCTTCCAAATGCTCTCTGAATGAGCTCCCCACCACATCTGATGGGAAGTAGTAACCGTACTCCCGTGTGATTCTTTGAGCGGGACTCAGCTGAACTCCGCGTGGTATCGCTATTGCACGATAAATCGAGATGTTGGAAGGCAATTCCGAGGCAATGATCTTTGCTACATCTGAATTTGGCGCTGGGGTCAGTGGAGCTGTTGTGACCTTGAAGCTTCTGGCACTAACACCTGAATCTACTCGGCTCAAAGCCACCCACTGACTCATACGCGGCCTCTGTCTGGCGCACAAGCCCAAACGCTTAACGGCTCCCAGAATTTGTCCCACAACTGTTGGACGCTGGTCTTCAGTGCCAGTCCATTGAGATCCATAATAACTGTTGTCAAAGCCAACCTCGAGGAGGAAGCTCCGGGCACACCATGCTGAAGCTGGTGCATGTGACAACCCAAGGGCTGCAGCAATGTCGTGAAGCTCCGAAGTTGTGCAACTAAGTGGCTTCAACTCTGGGCCGCCCTGCTGACATGACACATCGTCAATAAGGTCAGAAGGAAGCAAAAGACCGTTGGACAAATAGTCCCTTCCAAAATGGGAAGGTTTCACAACAAAGTCACTCTCTGCTAGCAATCCGTGCCAGCCACATCTTCTGGCCAAGTCTTCGGGGACAGTTGTACCGACTGGTATGAGAAAGGCGCTCTCTCCAGCTTGGAACTCGCCTGCCCTCACTACAACCGTCAGGGTGCACTCAAAATCAGCAAATTCAGGGTCCAAGACTGTAGCTACTTCAAAACGTCCAGAGCTTTTTGTATGCTCCGTGACCGTGAGTATGGTGACGCGAAAAATCAGAGGAATCTCAGTGCGACTTCCGCCACTTTCGGTTGAGTTTCTTGCCGTCGATCCAGCAGCTCTGGCAGCTGGACGCCTTGCAGCGTGAATAACATGAATACCATTCAAACGGGGAAGCACATTCTCCCGGTCACTCATTTTTTGCATCTTCCTCATTCTCCTAGAGGAACTTGCGGCTGCAAAAACAGTTGCCATCGTGAGCATCACTCCTGTCAAAGTTGCGCTCTCTGATCGATGGATCTGGTCCGTATAGTTCGCAACGCTAGAGCGCCCAAATGCACAACTTTTGCGGTGAAGTGCAAGGTGAGGGTTTGGGATATATTTTCGAGCTGGCAGTTGTTCCATGATCAATCAAGACCATTCAAACTTCTTGCGCAGCGTGAGGTGATGCGCTTGGGTAGTACTTAGGAGCCGAGGCTGCCGAAGAATCATGTATGGTGGTTAGGGTCACCGCTTGAGCCTGTTCGAAATCCCAACACCTCACAAAAAGTGTTCTCAGTCTCCACCTGGCGTTGATAAGCCATGCTACCTTTCTTTTTGGTGGGCCCAGGAGCAGTTTGAGATTTGTTATGGCTGAGCTGCGGCAAAGTGGCAGATCACAGAGAAGGACGCATCCAGTGATCCCAACTGCCACCAAGGCAATTGTGTGGACCTTAGCGTCGCGTGCTTGAGGTCAATTGAGTACACGATTACATGGAACCACCAACAAGCTTGAGCCTCTGACAAAGTGTTGAATCTGAATTTCCAAGGACGACTTTGGCGGGCCTCTCCTCATTGTATTGGCGATCTGTCCTCCGCAAGAAGGCAAGAAACTGTAAACTTTAAAAATCTAGATATATATATATAACCAGTGTATATTATACATCTATATATGCTGATTTTTTTTACTACATACATAGACTGTTTTGAAAAGATTTGTGTGTATGCGCAT
Organism: Cladocopium goreaui; assembly: GCA_947184155.2. NCBI lineage: Eukaryota > Dinophyceae > Suessiales > Symbiodiniaceae > Cladocopium > Cladocopium goreaui. Next base: position 53,520 of record CAMXCT020000799.1, on the reverse strand, counting down.
ATAAATATGCATAAGACTATACAGATACCTACAATCATACATTACATTACATTTACATTTACATTTACATTACATTACATACATAAATATACATAAACATACATAAACATACATGAACATACATACAAAAACACGCATAAAGATACATAACCATATATAACCATACATAACCATACATACATAACCATACATACATAACCATACATACATAACCATACATACATAACCATACATACATAACCATACATACATAACCATACATACATAAGCATACATACATAACCATAGATACATTACATAACCATACATACATTACATAACCATACATACATTACATAACCATACATACATTACATAACCATACATACATTACATAACCATACATACATTACATAACCATACATACATTACATAACCATACATACATTAACATAACCATACATACATTAACATAACCATACATACATTACATAACCATACATACATTACATAACCATACATACATTACATAACCATACATACATAACCTAACCATACATAACATAACCTAACCATACATACATTACATAACCATACATACATTACATAACCATACATACATTACATAACCATACATACATTACATAACCATACATACATTACATAACCATACATACATTACATAACCATACATACATTACATAACCATACATACATTACATAACCATACATACATTACATAACCATACATACATAACATAACCATACATAACATAACCTAACCATACATAACCTACATAACCTAACCATACATACATCACCTAACCATACATACATAACCTAACCATACATACATAACATAAACATACATACATAACATAACCATACATACATAACCTAACCATACATACATAACCTAACCATACATACATAACCTAACCATACATACATAACCTAACCATACATTACATACATAACCTAACCATACATACATAACCTAACCATACATAACCATACATACATAACCATACATACATAACCATACATACATAACCATACATACATAACCATACATACATAACCATACATACATAACCATACATACATAACCATACATACATAACCATACATACATAACCATACATACATAACCATACATACATAAACATACATACATAAACATACATACGTAAACATACATACATAAACATACATACATAAACATACATTACATGCATTACATGCATTACATACATTACATACATTACATACATTACATACATTACATACATTACATACAGTACATACATTACATACATTACATACATTACATACATTACATACATTACATACATTACATACATTACATACATTACATACATTACATACATTAAATACATTACATACATTACATACATTACATACATTACATACATTACATACATTATATACATACATACATACATACATTACATACATTACATACATTACATACATTACATACATTACATGCATTACATACATACATGCATTACATACATACATACATTACATACATTACATACATTACATACATTACATACATTACATACATTACATACATACATTACATACATACATTAATTACATACATTAATTACATACATTACATACATACATACATTACATACATTACATTACATACATACATACATACCATACTTTACATACATTACATACATTACATACATTACATACATTACATACATTACATACATTACATACATTACATACATTACATACATTACATACATTACATACATTACATACATTACATACATTACATACATTACATCCATTACATCCATACATTACATTACATACATTACATACATTACATACATTACATACATTACATACATTACATACATTACATACATTACATACATTACATACATTACATACATTACATACATTACATACATTACATACATTACATACATTACCTACATACCTACATACATTACCTACATTACCTACATTACCTACATTACCTACATTACCTACATTACCTACATTACCTACATTACCTACATTACCTACATTACCTACATTACCTACATTACCTACATTACCTACATGACCTACATGACCTACATGACCTACATGACTTACATGACCTACATGACCTACATGACCTACATGACCTACATGACCTACATGACCTACATGACCTACATGACCTACATGACCTACATGACCTACATGACCTACATGACATACGTTACATACGTTACATACGTTACATACATTACATACATTACATACATTACATACATTACATACATTACATACATTACATACATTACATACATTACATAACATTGCATAACATTACATAACATTACATAACATAACATAACATAACATTACATTACATACATACATACATGCATACATCCATGCATGCATGCATAACATAACATAGCATAACATAACATAACATAACACAACATAACATAACATAACATAACATGCATACATACATAGTGACATGACATGACATGACTTGACATGACATGACATCACATGACATCACATGACATCACATGACATCACATGACATCACATGACATGACATCACATCACATCACATCACATCCAGCCACTCTGGCAGAGCGGCTGAGTGGCTGAGTGGCTGCACCAAGCCACTGTGGCAGAATGTCTCAGAGGGTGAATAGCTAGTGCAGCTTAGCCAATGGAGTGTAAGCAGTATTACCCAGACCTAATTTTTCTTAGGTCTGGGTAGTTTTTTCAAGTGAGGATTTATGCTAATTTAGGGTTTCTTCCTTTATCTTGTAGGCACTGGGGCATATATTCTTATTGATTGAATGGAATTGTATGCAAACATCTGTGTTATGTGAGAAAGAAGTCATTAGCCATTTGTGTTAAAGGGGTTCGCTCTGTGGGTCTCTGCGGATCAGTGCACTTTCTACTCTCCATACTATAAGGTACTATCCTTTTAAGTGTATTTCCTTATATCAAAAAATTTCATCCAAATCTTTTCCCAAATATCATCATAGATTTCATTTAACTTTTTTCTATTCCTTTCCCTCTTCTGTATCTTTACCTCCTACTCTTTTGCGTATCTGCAAAAAGATATTGTATTTGAAAATTATGTCAATGCAATTGTCAACATACTCCTCTCCATTTTGGTTGTTGGTGAAGGGCTCTATGCTTGGAAGTTGTTTGACATCACGTGCACCTATTACAATCAAATGAGGGTTTTCATTGCAGAAGAGTCTTATCTTATTCAAGATATAAGGATTACATCAAAACCGTTGTAATCATACTTTGGTAGCCTGCTTTCCCCCTTACACACAGGAACACTGAAGAATGTATTTTGGGTGACTGCATCGCATGGAACATCTTGCTTTTGCATATTGTGAGGAACAACAAAAAGTGCATTATAACCTACAGTAGGTCGTTGAAATGTTTTCCAATGAAACTCTTACCACTCTGTGTCCCATTCATCTTGAACCTCAATCCTTTCGCTTTTGTAAATCGGTATTTTTGGAATCTCATTGTGTTTTCATCCATAGACTTCGGGAACAGGAACAACTTTCTTATCTTCCACTCTTCAGCCTCCTATGTCATTATGAAAATTCAATGTCTTTTTAGCTTTCTTTAAATCCCTCTTTGCTATGTGAAAGGCATCAGTCTTTACAGCGTAAACATTGATGTTTGCCTCCTTCAACTTCTCATATGCATCATACATATGAAAGTATGATTTTGTAACAGTAGCTCTTTGATATACCTAAATCCGTTCATCAACTGCCTTTGGTCACTGACACTGACTATATTATATTTGGCGGTCTCGCGTTTCTTCTCTATCTTTTGGTTGAATGAATCATTTTCACAGTATTAGGTTTTGCCATCCTCGATGTTAGAATCAAAATCTGTAAAACACGCACCGCCATTCACATGTCTAAAAAAAGGTTTGTTGTTCTCATCAACTTCGATAGTCCAATCTTCTTCTAATTCTCTCCATCTAAAGTAATGTTGGCTGCATAATAGTAAATCCCCCCTAAATAAAATAATTTTGATTTTTTTGGGGGGTGGTCAGCATTCCAATAGTAAATTTTTGGAACCCTTTGGCTGGGATCATGATATGTATCTGATAGATTCTCCATGGTTTTGTTGGGTTTCTGATGGATTCTGAATGGATTTGGTTGGGTTTCTGATAGATAGAGTATGGATTTTGCATGGATTAGGGCCAGGGTTAGTTTCTGTTAGATTCTGCATGTTGGGGTTTTGGGTTTCTGAAGTTCTTCTTGGAATCTGTCTGGACAAGGTCAGAACATGAGTTTTTTGGCAATACTAAAAGTAAATGGAGCTAATTGACTTTTAGTATTGGAGATAAAACTGGAGTTGCGGAAAAAAAGTTTCTACTATTGACAAGATATCAAGCTTGTCATGTCATCACTAATCACTGTTTTATATAAATCTTCAACCGCTTTCTTATACTTCACTCTGTGAATGTATGAAGGTACTTTGTAAAATAATATCTTCATTGCCACCCCTCTCCTAATCAATTCCTTCAGGTGCTTCCTTTACACCCGATTATCTTTTTGTTAAAAAACAAATGTTGCCCTGACATGCCCTCACTATGAACAAAGTGTAGTTATTGACTTTGTTAAAATCATTTTTTTGGTGTATGGCTTCCATACATCAAAATCGTTGAACACTGGAATGTGTGTAATCTTTGTTGCTTGGTATGAGTAGGCTTTCCGTGTGTCGATGCTACACATATCTTCAGGGGCAAGGACAGGTTCATAGCCCTTGCTATCATAGTCTTTTGCCTTTAACAACCTTCCATTAGGAACAATGGTTCTGCATTCATCCAATGCTTTAAGGTCAGTTTCGTTATAGTATGACTTATGATTTTCACTCAAAACTAACTCATGAAACTTGAACATTGTCGCGCTGACTTTTTTGTTGCATTATTCCTCTGTTTCCACCAAAATATCATCATTGATTCTATCATGGTCACGGTGCTGTGTTACGATGCTGTGGGTTACCGTTTTCTGTTTCTTGCCTATCTTGTGTGTTAAATCAAACTTGATTTCTTCTGTCCTAGCTGCTGTGTGCCTAACCTGTGGTTCATATCCTGCTCTTTTCATTTCATAAATTGCTTTGTGCAAATCATTGACTTTTAAAAACTAATCTGTATTCCTCTTCATCCTTTAGACTCATCACATCATCGATACCATCAATCATTTTGTATTTAAAAGGTTCTTCTCTGCTGTTGATGTAATAGTTGTCTCCAATCCTGAACTTGTAGAGTTCATCAACACTTTCTTTCCTTTTAAGTGATTTCAGGTTATAGTTCAAAGTGTATATGCGGCTGTTCTTAATCAATACGTTGAAAGTTATGTAGCTATGGCAGTTGAAGTTTGCAGGGTTATGTTTGTATATAAATCAAGTTGCTGTCATTATCATATATAATCTTGCTTGGGTATTGAAATGTTTATAAACTTTATCCATTTCATTGGCTGATGACTCTGCCGCAGCCACTCAGCCACTCAGCCGCTCTGCCAGAGTGGCTGGAGCAGCCACTCAGCCACTCTGCCAGAGCAGCCACTCAGCCACTCTGCCAGACTGGCTGGAGGAGCCACTCAGCCACTCAGCCAGTCTGCCAGAGTGGCTGGAGCAGCCACTCAGCCACTCAGTCACTCAGAGTGGCTGAGTGGCTGAGTGGCTGCGTCAGCCACTCTGGCAGAGTGGCTGAGTGGCTGAGTGGCTGGGGTGAAAATTTCCACCATTGCGCGTTCAATCTTACATTACATTACCATCACCATCACCATTACCGTTACCCATTACCATTACCATACATTACCATTACCATTACCATAGTACCATACATTACCATACATTACCATACATGACCATACATTACCATTACCATTACCATTACCATACATTCCCATACATTACAATACATTACAATACATTACATTACATACATACATTACACACACACACACGCGCACGCACACACATGTATTTATATATATATATATACAGTATATTTATTTCTTTATTTATTTATTTATTTATCTACTTATTTGTTCATATATATCATCGCCATCACTGATCACCACTAGCATTAATCCAACCAAGCGAATTGGAACTCTGAGCGCACCTAGGAAGGTGCGATCACCGGTCGCATACACAATGCAGGTCGCAGACCCTTTCAGAATCAAAGTCCCCGAGAATGCCAAACAGCGCGCCTGGTGCGCAGAGTTTGGAAACAAGTTTGCAAAATCAAGACCATCAAAAATAGAACAATAGATGCGCAAGAAACTTACCAATTGGTGAATATATATATATATATATATCAACTCAAGGCTTCGGACTTTTCCATTCGCTGTTTATGCTAGGTGCACAGGGTCTGCTTCGAGATTGGCCTTTGTTGAAAGGCAGCCAGTCATAGGTCCAAAGGTCCATGCGTAGAGCTGCCAACAGTCAATGAGAAGCTGACCAAAAAGAACCTTTCCCGGAAATGGGTGGGCGCGGAACTGGGAGAGCTTGAGAGGAAAGTACATCAGCCAACGTAGATATTGTCATCAACTCAAGGCTTCGGACTTTTCCATTCGCTGTTTATGCTAGGTGCACAGGGTCTGCTTCGAGATTGGCCTTTGTTGAAAGGCAGCCAGTCATAGGTCCAAAGGTCCATGAGTAGAGCTGCCAACAGTCAATGAGAAGCTGACCAAAAAGAACCTGCCCATTTCTTTGCCCATTTCCTCCAAGGTCACTGTCTCCGGGAAAGGATAGTAAACCAAGTGCTTTCAGGGATCTTTGCAGCTGCTAGTTTGGATGCTTGTTCAAAAACCGCCAGAAAAAAGCTCGAAACTGTGACTATACGGTTGCGGACATGAGGGCGTATGAGGGACATGTATTGCAAGGCCATAGTCTCCTGCACATATACTTCCATCATGCGATGATTCGCCCAACGTCCTCTCCTCCTGCAAAGCTCGCTATTTTCAGTCATCAGAATAATATATGTAGCTCCTCCAGATCGCAGGCTCCCTAGGTCCAAACACCTATTGCCAGGTACGCTCACAGTAGACAAAGTGAGCGCTGTTAAAACAGATTTAAACCTGCTCCGCAGAGTCTGCGCACTGTAGGGCCAGAGCTTCTCATGAGGCCGCAAATCAGAAAAAGCAAAACTAAGCAGCTGTACTAAATCTTCACTGTCAATCTTTGTGGATTGATGTCTTGCATATGTAAACCTGGACTTGGGTTCCTTGATACTCATCAAAGCAAAGGGAACAGAAAAACCAGTGTCGATGGGGAGTAATAGGTCTTCCCTCTTAGCCGCCACCAGTTCGCCAGGGCGGAGCAGGCCGCCAAAGCCTAGAGCGATGATGCCGCAGAAGCGCCTCCAGCCCCACATTAGTCCTGTAACCAGCATACTCAAGAGAATTGGCACTGGCATCGGTATATGATGTTGTGAAGGCTCTTGTTTTGACCAAGAGAACCCAAGATCCCAAGCCGCAGTCATGAGTCGCCTTAAACCAGGCTTCTTGCTAACCAGGCAGTTTATGGTCTCAGCGTATTGGTTGTATGACTTGCCAGCACGATACAGGGTTCGCCCATACTTAACCAGGACAAAGTTTATCTCTTCGATGTTCGCATGGTAAAGTTCCAGTGCTTGCTCAAAGCCGTACCCATTCTCAGTCGTCCAAGCTATCAAAGCTTGCCAGTACTTCTCCCGCAGATTCAAGGTTGCGTCTGTAACAGGTCTTCCAGAGGCCAAATCAGGTCTAAGACTTCTTTCGAACACCCTTCTGGTCTCCGCAGGTGTTCTAGGGTTGATTGGCATGGCTCCGGCACAGTCGATACTACAAAGCAGCCCCAGCAGCAGAAGAGGAAGCACCCTAGGACGCAGAGGGGGACAGCACGCATAGGACCCACAGGGGGGGGGCGACAGTCAAACCAATAGGATCCCGAAAACTCCAACGCCGGGATCTGGCTGGCACATGCAAGACCTGAAACCAAGTCCACAAGATGACAAATGAAGCTCCCAAGGCTCGGCTTAGCAGGATAAACATAGAAGACAAGACAAAGAAAGGCTGAGGGCCTTCACCAGGGTAGCCCAAGGTGGCATCGAAATCAAGTGCATCATGGGGACACGCATGGCACGGGGCATCTTTAATAGGAAGGGGCAAGCGATACACTGCACGGTTGGCAAAGTGCAGGGCTTTTAGTCCTAGGACCCTCAGGATTAGGCGAGCCCAATTTGAAGCCCACTTCCTAAGCTTGGGAAAGGCAGCCAGGTCAAAGAGTTCATCCCTGGACATTGCAGATGCTCCGAGCCCTTCTATTGGACTGCGCAAGGGGCAGTCACGTGTTGGGTCATCTGCTGCGTTCAAGCGCGTTGGACAGAAAGGGATATTCAAATAGATCCCTGCGGCTGTAATCAAAGCACATACCCGCCTGAGGATGGAAGAGAGACCCAAGGAACTGCTTCTGCCCTTAGAAGTCGCGCACTTAACTACATTGGAATCGACCATAACACTAATCCTCTTAGGTACCCCTAGTTTGGCTATGTCGTTGCATAGTTTTAGGAGTGATGATTCTTCCAATATGTTAATGTGGCTCCTGCGTCTGAAAGTCCACTGTCTCGATACCTTCCATGGCAGGCTCTGCATTAGATCATTGACAAGCTGACTCTCAAGTCCCGCTGTAGGTCCTTGTTCAAGCTGTCGAGCAGCCTCTTTCCTAGCCTGGATAGATTCAGCAAAAATGGTCGCAAGGGCGAATGCAAGTTCATCTGTGTAAGTGGCGGACACCTTAGTAAACTTACCTTGGACCTGCAGATGTCTCTCCAGGCATTTACAGCGCTTTCTGACGGCCGCCAGGTCAACGTTGACCCCAAGGAATCTGAAACTCTTCAAATGGTGCGATGCAAATTGACAAGAGTCACACCTCACCTCCTGGCTGTTCGGAAGGCGTTTAACCGTTTGCCACGCTGGTAACCATTTCATGTATGAAGAGTATGGTGTCTCAGATATTCCCGCAGCATCATGTCTGGCGCCGACGTACATCAGCTGCATGGACCTACAGGCAAGTTGAGTTCCTGCAGATGTCTGATCATCCTCGGGATCAAAACCAAACGGAGATTCTGCCGATCTGAGCCTAGGCCTGCGCATGATGCTGAATGTTGTGCAAGGAGGGCTAAGGAAAAAGGCAAGTAGCTTCCCGTCCACAACCATACTTGTGAGCCATGCGATTACGTGTACCCTTGTAAGGTCATACTCAGCGCTGATGCTCAAGTCCAGAGGTGGTCCACAAACAAAACCCATTTCCTTCAGAAAAGCCGTGATCTTACTGGCTCCAGAAAAGACCTCAATAAAATCGTAAACACAGGCAAGGGGCCTAGCGATCTGATGTTGCTCCGGAGCAGGGTTCTCATGTTCCTCCAAAGCATCGAGATTCTTGAGGAGGCTTTCAAGTGGAGTCAACAGCCGTGTGTAGGCCCCCTTCGAGCGGGACGTCTTCCAGAGAACCTCAGCTACATCACGCGTCACAGGGGCTGATAGAATTGCTCCTTTGAAACTCGAGGCATCAGTGCAAAAAACCCTATGCTCGAAATCAGTGGCAATGTCCGTGGAGACCATTGGCATCAGCACTGCAAGCAAAACAAGCTCATCTGCAGTCTTCCTGGGCAGAGCAATGATCCTAGGGTTATCCCTGTCAAAGGAATCCATATCGACCATCTTGAAACACCTTGAGAGCACCGACATCAAAGGTCTTCGGTACGTCAGGCAAGACACCCAGCCTCCAACCAGGCACAGATGTAGCGCATCGCTAGTGTAAGGAAGTTGCGCCAGAAGGACCGAGAGATATGCAAGTCCCAGACGCTTCGCAATGGGTGCTGCAACTGTAACCATACCATGCTGGGCTGCGCGGTCGCTTCCATTCAAGTAGGCACCTATAACCCTGCCTTCCTCAACGTCAACAAGGTCCTTATGTGGTGATCCCAAAAGCCCATATTTCTGATATGCCTGGTTTGCCACATCATAGTTTCTCTTTGAGCACGTAACACCTGTCTGCTCATGGGGTGTTATAGCCACAGAAAAATAGTCATCGATAACCAAGCCTTCAGCAAGATGCTCAGAAACAAGGGGCTTGTTGGCTACCATGTTACTGGAGGACCGTAGGAGTCCATGCTGTTGGAGGAGGGATGTATGAGCTGCCGTTGCTATATCTACTCCACAGTGATCTCCTTGTAGAATGGAGGAGAAACTCACCCAGAGGCACCCTTCAGGAGGCAGCTCATAGCCAGTATCATCTCGCATGTAGAGCTCGTCCCCATAGGTCCCTCTTGGCTGCTTCCTCTGAGCCTCTTTCAAAAAAAAAGCGCTGTAGGCGCCAGTCTCTGTGAGCATCTCCATGGGAACTGCAGGGCCGATGGTGTTACTGATGGCTCTGGCCTGTGTGGCATGGATCTGGTGGTAAAAATCCTTGCGGTCTGTAATGCTGATGGCTAAACGATGTGTGTTGGGATTGATATACAACTCCGTGAAATCACAACCATTCGGCAAATTGCGACTAGGGCCGACCACTATTGACTCTCGGGCATTCTGCCCTCGCCTGTCCCCAATCTGACGGTGGACCTTGGTGTCCTTCATCGCGCCAAAAATCCTAACCAAACCATCCGAGTGCACAGGTTTGCGGTGGAGATAAAGAAGCCCCAAGTCATCCCATTTTTTGGCAAGTTTGGCTAGAGTGGTAGGACTATCCCTTATATTAGGACCAGAGGGTACGTCATAACCATGCAGCAAGGACCTAGGCTCACGATAGGCCATCACTAAATCATCAGGCAAAAATTCCGTCACATCCCAGGTTCCTTTTCCAAAAAGTAGAAGCTTCTCAGGATCCATATCTTGGTAAGGTTTTGCTTCTGGGGCCGGCTCGCCCTTGGGCACCTCAAAACCCTGGTATGTCTTGTCATAGGGGCTGGCAGAAACACCAAGTCTCGTAAGCATGTCTGTCAGCTCATCCAAACGTGCAATCAATTCAGGGAAACGACGCCCGGCTTTAGGCACATTGTCCAAGAAAGCAGGGCCCTCCGACTCCATCAGAGACCTAAGGCGTCGATAAAGTTCCACATGACACTTGTTAGGCCTCCTCCTCAAAAACTGGACGTCACCAAACCTACCACCACTGTACCAGTAGTTCAAAGCAGCAACAATGGTATGGACAGCCTGGGACATGTGCCTAGCAGCTAAAGCACCTTCCATCTTACTTGAGGGCATCCGTCCAAAAAGTCCAAGAGTTGGAAGCGGGACAGGAAAGAAAGTCGAAGTCATCTGATCCAAACGAGGAAGATGAGACAGTCGAATGGTTGTGGCTAAAAAGGCTGCAAAAGGGGTCCTTGTCTTCAGCACTAAGGGAACAAGCTTCGACCTCCACTTGGGAAAATCCAGGCTCTCGGCGCGAAGACCAGGAGGATGCTGGTCTCTGCAGAAATCACTGCGTTCGGGCGTAACTATGCTTGGAACATTGTCGCACCTACTTGCATCTAAACTATCACTCACAGCATCATGAATTATATGCTCTAGTGGGGATTGGGCTGCATGGCCCCTAGGAACTTCAAAAGCAGCAGCATGCATGTTGGGCGCATTCTGGCTACCTGTGCATCTGGAATCAGTTATGCACGGCGAAGGGACGGCCCTCCGCAGGCACTTCACGTTCCGCTGGAAGGGGAGGCTTCGCCTCCTGCTTTCGGCTTCTTCGGGAATTTGGGTCGCCTCTTGGGCGAGGGAGGACCCGGCTCCTCTGCTTTGGCTGCAACTTTGGGTTTTCCGGCTTCGGCCTTCTTCGTTGTCAACAGGTCCAACTCTTTGAGAAAAGCTAGGGAAACTGCCGACCATGTCGGAGGCACAAGCGCTGCGAAAGGCTTCCCCAGGGAGGAGACTGCAGCTGTCTTTTCGGAAAACACCTGGGATGGTGGCTCCTCCAGGAGGGACAGGACATATGCTAGATTCCAGTTCCCCCCATCCACCACGCTCTGTTCTATGCAGGCAACAGTCAGGGCAAGATACTCTTTGCAGAGTCTGTCGTCGCCGCTGGCGGCTGCGTCCATTGCGTGTCCTAACATCCACATGATCATGGCTGTCTCTGCACGATTCTTGTAGCCGCCGAACTTCTCCAGGTACCCGCATAGAGTGGCACCTGTATTCACCAGCTCGTTCTCGTCCTTGGGCAAAGGGCGAGAAGGGAACATGCGTTTGTGGATCTGTTGCTGTACCTGCACAAAGAAATTCGAGCTGCCGTTGGCAAGTTCCTGCTGCATCTTTTCTCGCCGCATCACGCCTTTGGTATGCAAGCCGTGACTGGATGAGGCGCTGCTGCTTAGCTCTGTCAAGGCATCGCCCGAGGTCAGGTGGGCAACCAAGCTGGTGATCGCCTGGGATTGCTGCATCAAGGCCTGGGAAAACCCCTGAGCCTCTGGAGGACCTTCGACATTCAGAACAGCGTTTGGCACGCCTGCATCTACAGCACCTGCGGCAGCCGCAGGAGGCTTGGATTTGGGCGGAGGCCTCAGCAAGTTTCCCAACTTCGGCAACCCCGACGGTAAGGCCTGCTGAAGACCTGCGGACACACTTGGCAACTTTGCTGGCATGGAGGCCCCAAAAACGGGCCCGGGTGCAGGAGTGGCAGAAGTCCCCTGATTCATCTCTAGGATGGTCTGCTGTTGCAAGGCAAGGGCTTTCACCTGAGTTGAAAAAAAAACTGTATGTAAATCCTTATCCCAACAGCAAATCATGTGATTTCCAAGCGGCGGTCTTCATATTTATGTCTCGGCGCTTGATTCTGAACTGTTTGAACTAGAGCTTGTTGCATCTACATCAGAGCTGCTTTCAGCTACATCATATCCGTATATATCCGTAGAGAAAGTTTCGTTCAGCAGTTTCTTTTTCAGGGAACAGCATCTTTTTCACAATCCCATGGCGGGGCCATTTTGAAACATGGCAGAAAAGTTTGACAGTGTTACTGGGAAAGTTCACCCATCCGTGGAACAGATTGCTATCAGGTCAATGACTTGGAACGCAGCGCACATGGGATGAATGGTCTGCGGCCTCCGGGTTTTTGTGGGCAATTGGTCATTCTGACTGAAATCCTGATGTCGTTCAGAGGTCGTTCAAAGGTCGTTCTGAGGTCGTTTGGGAGCCGAGAAAAATTGCTAAATAATGACCCTTGAATACACAATAATTATACAATCTGAAAATCATATCTCTGTCTGAATTCCCCGGAACGGGTAGGGTCCTCTGTGTTTCTACTGGACGTGCAATTCTTGGGTGCGCCCAGGATAAATTCCTTATACAATGGCCCTATCTCCAGACATTTTTTTGTGCACGGGAAGAGTCTTGGGCTCGTAAAAACATGGTTCTAGAGGGAAACCGCTCAGGCTAGGGTCTTGTTGCAGAGATTACAAAGACCGTGCCAGATGCAATTTGCTAGCCCCAAAAAATGCATTTAGGGTGGTTCCGGGTGTAATTTGGCTGCTGATTTGTTCTACATGCATCTAGACCTGTATATAAATACATGTAAATATATACTTATATAACTTATATACGTATGTTTAGGAGGTCGTTCCAATGTCGTTCTGGATGTCGTTCAGAGGGTCGTTCCCCAACTAAATGGCACATTCCAAAATTACCAAAAACATTAGAAATAGCTGCGGCGGTGCCTGGAATTCTGAACGAAGGATCGCACAATACTACTTTAAATTAACCACCTTTTTTTTTTGGCTCACCTAGGCAGCAAGGTCTGCGACCGTATCGGCCAGAGCGGCATTGGTGATCTTCCTTGCACCGGCCCTCTTTGGAGCCGCCTTCGAGCTGGGCAGAGGTGGAGGCGCATTGGACTCTTCTCGCTCTTCTCGAGCCGTATAAAAATTCAGCCTGGCAATGCCATCTACTTCAGTGACCCATGCAACTATGTTGGCAATGACAGCGGAAACATCGACGATGGCAAGAGGTCTCTCTTTTACATAAGGCAAAATCTCACCGCTGGGGTCAATGACAGGATCATACTCGCGGAGCATGGTCAGGACACCATCGGTGACGTCAATCACACAAAATGGGGCGTCAACGCCCACAGGTACCTCAAGACCGGACTCGTCTTCCTCCAACAAGGGCGCCACAAAGTCACGGGAAGGGCCAAGGATGTCGGCATCCTCGGCAGCACTGGCATCGAGCAAAGCATCATTCGAAAGAAAACCATCAGGCACTGCTAGGAGCATGCCACCTTCTCGGGGCAACACAGGAATGGCCATGCATGAATTAGGAACATTCACATTCACATGCTCTTGAGGAAGAGTAAAAACCAAAAGCAGGCTGTCATCCCCTCTACCTACGAACTTCAACTGCTCTCTACTCAACATCGCTTCAAAGGAGGAATCTCAACCGAAGCACCCAGGCAAAAGGCTTCGACTTCAGCCAACGAATCCAATACCGCAAAAACAAGCAGTCTATCCGCAGGATCGACCAGGTTGTCGAAATCGCGACGTGTGGTGGTGCGGAAAGGCAAGGAATCACAGCTCCTGAGCACAACCCAATGATTCACACGGAGTCCAGGCACCTGAATCTGGTTATATGCTGTGTTTGTGCTGATGGAGACAGAGGCCCAAAAACCTGCCCGGTATGCCACACAAGCACGTTCTTCTGGCCCTGGAGGCTTCGAAGACAGTTTCTCCTTGCAGAAATCAATCACAAAAGCAGGTACCACCCCAGGCCCCTCTTCAGGTCCACGGAACCGCAGCAGAGCAATCTGACTGACAAAGTGTTCGGGAAAAGGGACCCGAGCAGATTCAACAATCACCCCAGGGCTGCGTGGCGGTGGAGGGGGCACCTCGAAAATCCGGGTCTGCAGCTGGTCAGCTAGGCGATCTGTGGCTATGGTCAGGCGTTCAACCGCGGCAGTCAGAGCCCGGATGCTCGCCTCACTCATGCAAGTAGCCTGACAGGCGAGACCTGCTTCTAAGTGTAGCAGATTCTGGAGGAGGAGCAGGTGAAGCACGTTGGGAAGGGAAAGGCTGAAATCGAGGGAGCAGCAGGAAACAGAGGTACAGGGCAAGCGAAAGTCCAAAAAGGCACCCAAAGGCAAATCCACACAGTAGGGGGAGAAGCCAGGAAGAACCACAATGGAAAGGACAAGCAAAGCCCGCAGACAGCTCCCTCAGCAATCCAGCCGCAGACAGCACCCTCTCTACCCACATAGAGCTTGAGAGGAAAGTACATCAGCCAACGTAGATATTGTCATATATAAAAATGAAAGAGAGAATGACACCACAATGGGGGCCACCGACCAAAATCATCAATATGCCAATATGCCATGAGACACCTGGTAGATGGCACAGTGCCTGCCTTTACTGTGACAAATCTATATTTCCTGATATTGATCACAAAGGGAAATGTGCATCGCAATATCGCAACAATGTGGGCTCAACATGGCCCAACCCATGAAGAATGAAGGAATTGACAAAGTGAAGTAGAAGCCTAGATAGCTCAGTTGTGAAATAGTTTCCAGCATAGGGGAAAGATCCGGGAAAAGGTCAATTGAATGCACCAATCAAAGCAAAACCCCTTGTTTGGCTATGTTGGAAGTGAACTATGGCCGCACAATCTTGTTTGCCAAAACCTTAATTCTGACCGATATGTGGCGCAACTCAAGCTTCTTCCAGGTCATCAATGTTCCGCATACACAACACACATTCACATAGACCTACGTGCGCATGTGTATTTGTGTGTGTGCGTGTGTGTGCCAGGACATGGGGTATTTTTTGCGGGCGGGCTATGTAAATGACGGGCACGGAATCGCTTGGGTGCAGCTCAACTACTCGTGGAAACAGGCAGTTGAGGTCGTTTGTTAATGGGTGCATGTGCATGTGGTCGCTAGGTTGCTGCCAGGTTTTTGCTGCGGTCCCAGAGGGCTCGACATCGCCTGTCAGCTTGTGTCAAAATAGGCTCACCACATGGGGTTTCAAGCATATGACAATATCCTTTCGCTTCACCAAAACCAAGGGGTGGGAGTGGGTGTCATGTCAAGTTTGACCCTGTAATAGTGCCCAATCCATTCTTTTTGGAAAATGAGCTCCCGACCCCATGGATTTGATGGGTTTGCGTGGGAGCATGGTGTCATTCAGCTGAGAGTCGCGCAAATAATCAAGGCCTTATAATGAAAAGCCGCACACGCGCACGAAAGCGCACAAGAGGTTTACGCACTGTAGAAATTTGAAGAATGCTCAGCACAAGCCCAAATGCTCCATCTGGACGTGCTGTGCAAACGTGACTTGATACCAACAATGCACTTTGACAACACAAGGATTCTGAAGTGTTTTGATTGGAGCTTGGTCTGGAATGAGAGTCAAACACAGAAAGGCCTCAAACAAATGGTCAGAACTGTTTCACAAAGCATATAAGCCCCACCCCATCTTCCGGCTTTCGGTTATACACGCGCATCCGGTTACAGTAAGTACAAATTCCAACGCTCTGCATACAACCTATGGCAGAAATCCTTTGGACGAGTTGAATCGACTTCTCACTTAGTTTTACTTCATCTTTAATTCATCTTACTTCAATTCTGCACGCCTCTGTGCTCACAATGGTGGCTGGCTCGGCTTTGGAGGTGCGCATGTCTGGAATGGTCTCGCCAGTGAGGGCAGAATTGTCCACCTCCAAATTGCTGCAGTGCAGAATCCGGACATCAGCTGGTATCCGGCACCCAGCTTCCAGGAAAATGATGTCACCAGTGACGAGCTCTTCTGGAGAAATGGACAAGTCAGACCTTTGCCCAGAATCTGTTCGTGTCACTTGTACGGATTCTCCAACTTGAAGACTTCGCAAGGCTTCCATGGAGGACTGTGCTTTTAGCTCGGTGTACAGTTGCAGCATAGCTGTTGCTAGGATCACACTTGAGAGGATCACTGGTGTGACCATCTCCTTCTGTCCCGGATACACGAAGTAAAGAATGACCTCAGAGGGACAGGGACGAAGCAAAGACTCTGGGGACTGGGAATTCTTTGTTTCAAGTGCTTCCAGCTTCGTGCCTGGGCAGAAACGCACAACCACAAGAGGTTGTTAAGGAGGCCAGTGAATGCCGTCCTCCATTGCACAGGAAATGCTGCAAATGAGAAGATGGTAAAGACGGGTAGTAACTATCGATAAAAAAGCAAACCGCCTGCCAATCACCAAGAACAAGTTGACTTGACTGCAAATGACTGCAAATGTCCTCAAGAACTTGTAGACAACACTCTCAACCTCTGGTGGCGTAAGCTCATTGGGGCCATCCTGGACATCAAATCGCACTAAGTCACTAAGTCTCACACGCTTCACACAGGCCCATCATGGCCCATCCAAACAGCGCAGAAAAAGTATCGCGCCTGTTGCAGGCGCCTCTCTGCTTCAGAGTTGGCCAGGCCACAAGGCTGAAGTTGGCAGCTGGGATCCTGCACTTATCTGCACACTAGGTACATCTATACTAAAGATGTCTAAAGATCCTACACTAGGTACAGTATATTGAATGTATATTGAATGTATATTGAATGTACTGTATATTGAGTACCACTTGGTCCCGATCAGCAAGCAGATGGAATATCACTGATCACATTTCCCTGCAGCATACCCAAAACTTGGGTGACGACAAAAATGGCAAGCAATCCGAGCCACTCAATTCTCACTGCAACTAGGATTCACTTTGCAAGTCTGCGCCTCGTCACCTGGAATGCTGGTGCGAAGACGCAAAGCCAAGTCTGCCCGTTCGAGGCTGTGGATTGGAATATCCGAAGCAGCCACATCCTGCACAAAGGCATTGACAATGCGTTTAAATCATGCAGAGCCCTCAACCTGCAAAATTGGAAAGCACTTGTGTGATCACTCACACCAGCATGACTCTCGAAAGTAGTGAAGTAGTCTTATTCCAAACTAAGGACATGTCCCTGCTCATGCTTGGTATTGCACAGCGCCTCGCCACAAGAAGTCTGACGTCGTAAGTGAAGATCAAGTCTCTGCCTGGCCATGAGCAGTTCCTCTGTCGTAGCTGCAAAAATCGCGTCATTTCCCGTCATTTGGTGTTCGACTGTTGCAGCATTGCAGGCACCTGACAAGTTCCGCACTGCCGCTGAGTTCAGTACTGCTAGATCTGGGCCTGGGAAGGTGTCTGCACCATGCCAGAAAAATTAAGAAAATATCACAAACTCCTGATCCGATTGGTGTACAATCTGTGAACCCCTGCCTTGAGTCTTGGAAGCTTCTCAGTTCCACTTCACGAGTCATTGGCAAAATGACATGGCCGCCACAAACGAAAACGGTTCTCGACGGCCAATCGATTCAATGAGGCTGGATTGACTGGACTAGACTATTACTATCATCTGCCAACTGTTTCGACAGTTGAGGACAGTTCCAAGACTTTATCGGAAATGTAAGGGGAATCTGCAGGAAGCATCAAAAGTTTCAATCAGTTTGACATTCACACCTAGTGTTTCTGTGTGGGGGACGAACAGAACTCCTTTCACACCTCATCCTCAGCTCGCACCCAACATTAAACTGGAGACAACCCTGCGGGTACCGGCAGGGCTGGCTGGCAGTGTCTACATGCATCCAATGCTTGGATGGGATTGGAAGCCAAAAATAAAAACAATGCAGAGCAACTGGATGTTCCCTCCTTGAAAACAGCATGATCTGGCTCGCACAGTCCGTCTTCCTTTGGCTACTTAATCGATCCCTCCAGAATCCAGTTCACCTTGAATGCTGTACTCGCACCCACAATGACCGTTTTCACTGCCGCACTGCCTGGATCTAAAAATGTGGCACGCGAAATCTCCAAGTTCCAGAAATAGGGTCATAATCCTCAAAGATTGCACCTTTCTCTTGCGTCATCTGTGCCACCCGTTGCTTGTACCTTTGTTGGGCTCTACTGTCTGTCAAACGTCTCTGACACTTTGGCATACAGCCCTCTAACTGAACGCTGGCCGGTTTGTTCAGTCCTTGCCCAACATCTGGTTTCAAAGTTGCGTCAGGGTACACGATGATTTCGCCTGGCTGGATGGAGAGGATCTTCGAAAGATTGTCCAGCAGGCCGCGGCAGTCAGTTTTGCCGTAAAAAGTGACGTGACCAACACCTTCACGGCCAATCACAAGATCCTCTACACACCGCAACTCATCTGAACTTATGTCCCAAAGCCGTGGCTTCACATAGAGGCCTCCCAAGTCCCAATGCACTTCTGTGTCCTCCACGTGCAACCTCTCAGATCGAACTTGTTCCCTTGTCTTGTCGACTTTTGGAGCTCTCTCAGTCCCGTGTTGGAAGCGGCTCAGCTTGCCATCAGCATTTTCCAACGGCTGCAAGTGGAGCAACATAGCTGCAGCTGCAAAACACCATTGCGCCAAGGGCGCTGCTCCAGGGCACTTGTCGAGTGACTGGCTGAAAGCTGGGGCATCCAAGCGCTCCAGAAACTGATGCACTTGGGCTGACGGGCATCTAGCCGCCTCCAAAGGAGTGAACGACTTCAGTTTGTTGAGAAACTGGGAGTCCAAACGCCGCCTTGCACTGGACCAGGGCGCGTTGATGCCAAACAAACTGAGAGCTGCTTCTGCAACTTGACAAATGGCAGCAGGAGGCTGGCGGAAAGAACGAAGTTCGTGCAAATGTTTCAGCGATATGTTCTGCGCAGCAGCATCCACTTTTGCGGCTGACTGTGTAATGGCCTCAACTTGAGCTGCATCTGGCACAAAGGACTCTGAATCACAGCCCCTTTCTGTCTCCGAAGAAACCTGAGGAGGCTGTCCGTCGCCGGATTGGGATATTGATACGTTGGGGTGAAGGGTTGAAGCACTTTTCTGAGATGCATTTGTCGCATCGCTTGGTCGCCTTTCCAAAGGTCGACTTTTGACTGCGACCATGGTTTCATCACCAGCTGATGCTTGTGTGCAGTTTATTTCAACCCTCATAGTATTTGATGTATCTGTGGCCTCGATCACTGGAATGCCAAACATTCCAACAACATCCCTCAAACCTCTTTGGGAATCTTGGGATTCTGAAATCCTTTCCCGCACCTTTTCATGCACTCCAAAAGTTGTATTCTGCCCTGTCCTGTCCAATGCTTCCTGGAGGGCTGGACAAGACTTCTGCGAGCACCGGAGGCTCAGGATTTCCTGATTTCCCCTCTCTGAATTGGGAGCTGTGGCAGGCAACGATGGCGAGCAGTTCAAGTCTGCAACTGGGCCATGAATTTCATCAAACTGAGGTAACTTTCGACCAGAGCTGCTATGGCCACCTGAATTTTCTGCAAAATACCGTTTCCACACACTGTTTTTGGGGCTGCCATCTGATGCACCTCCCAGTGGAGCAAGGTCAGGAAAGCTGTTAGAAACTAATGTTTCGCTGGCATAAACGATGTACTCTGATGACTGGCTTTTTCGTACATGCAGCGGCGTCTCTCCTTGCTTGCAATCAACCACCTGGGCGACCTGGTTTCTCTCCATCAAAACATGAGAAATCCTGCGAGGCTCTACCAGCTCTACTGCATCTGCACGAGAATTCATGGCCTTTGGCACGCATTGTGCCCTAGCACTAGCAGCCTCAGGTTGCAAAACTGCTGCATTTCTGACATCCACATCAGCAGTGCAACTCAGGGCGTTCAAATGGAACCGATTTGCGGCTTGGCGCTGAAGAGGAATGGTTGGTCCTTCTGGGACAGAACGTCGGCCAGAAGCCAGACACGATGTTGATGAGGCCCTTGGAGAGAGTGATGAACTACATCTCACACGGGGGCCCATCGCAACGGCATGCGGCGTTGAAGTCAAAGTTGGCACAGAGGCAGGCCGGGGAGAGTGCATTGGAGTGCTCCACCCACATTCATCTGTCATCTGAAGGCTTGGTGGCACAGACAAACTTCTGACCCAGGCATCAGGCAATTGTGCAGGCCCAGGTGGCATCCCAAGCATCGCACGAGTGTCAATTCCTGTTTGCCATCTGTTTTCTGTTGAACCTGCGCTTGGAAACCAAGGGCGGGCACCTAAGCCCACCACGCGACCCCTGGCACCAATGCCGCTGCCACTCGTGGACACGACAGGTTCACCAAACCATGGCGCAACCGGCCTTGCCATGGCTAAACCATCCGTCTGGCAGGGAACCTGTGGTACCCCAATTATCGTCGCAAGTTTGTCTTTTGAAACATGTCCGTCAGAATAAAATATCGAAAAAAACATGTCATCCTGTAGTTGTGTTTTTTTGGGTGGGTCCCACGGCGCCCATGTCGGTTCAAAACTATATAATTTTTAACCGGCCGGTCAAATTGGCAAAAACAACGGACTGCTGCTTGTAATATGATATGACTGCACCTTCAATTTTTTCACTGTGTGAATCTGAGGTAGGCGCTGCCGCTGTGCAAACCATGGTTCACGTTTTATGATTTTTTGTGCAAAAACATGTTTCAACCAACAAGTGAAATCCATCCCTCATGCCCATCTTGCACCTGAAATTCAAACAGGTCCAAACACAGTGTTGGAATCCAAGTCACGATCGATCGGACTGTCTTTTCTGACCCGCATGGTCCAAATATGTGATCCATAGTCCAAAAACAATTTTCCCATGATGCAGTGATGGGTTTTTGGTCATGCACCAAAACTTCCCGCACGCGGCAAAGCGGGAAGTTACGAAAACGGAACGCTAAATTTCACAAAAGAAATGCCTGTTAGACTCTACCGTGTTGATTTTTTTGGGGTCAACGCTCCGCAGGCTGCACACCGTTTTCATGTTGAATGTGTTCCAATTTTCTTTGCAAAAATCAACAAACAAACTAACCAACGAACGAACGAAGCAATGAATGATCGAACAAAGCGAAACAAGACAAGACACACCACGGCACCACACCACACCACACCACGCTACCCCACCACATGGCATGCTACACCACACCAGACCAAACGACACCAGATAATCCAGCTTTGCAACCCAACAGCAGTGCAGTGAGGGATCGAAATTCAAGGCTTAAAATTTCCCGAAGGCAGTATGACCGACAAAGTGGGCGATGCAGTGAGAGACAAAGTTTGAAACAAAGTGGGGGGGGGCAAAGCTGAAGAAACAACCGCAAGACAAAATGAGAGACAAAGTGGGTGACATGATAGGAGACGAGGTGGGGGATAAACTGGCACATAAGCTGGGAGACAAAGCGGTGGACAAAGTCAGAAAAACATGGGAGACACAGTGGGAGACAAAGCTGGGACACAAGGGGACAAAAAGTGGAAGACAAATTCAAAACTGCGCGGGACCAACAGGAGGACAAGAGGGGATACACAGTGGAATAGTAGAAAACACAAAAGCCAGAGACATGCTGGCAAACAAACTGAGGACAAAGCGAGACACAGTAGAGACAAAGTGGGAGACAAGCCGGAAGACACCGCCAAAGTTTTAGAGAAAGTGGAGGCAAAGCGGGAAACAAAGTGGGAGACAAAATGAGAGACAAAATGAGAGACAAAATGGGTGACGTAGTGGAATAGTAGATGACACAAACCCCGGAGACAAGCTGGGAGACAGAGTGGGGGACAAAGTGGGAAACAAAGCCGGAGACAAAGTGAAAGAAAGAGTGGGAAACAAAGTGGAAGACGAAAGTGAGACAAAGCAGGAGCTACACTGGGAGGCAAGGTGGGAGACAAAGTGGGATGCAAGCTGGGAGACAAAGGGGGAGACAATTGAGACGCGGAAGACAATACAGAGGCGAGGGAATCCTGGCAGACAAGTGGGAAACAAGAAACCAAACAAAGAAGAAACAAAGCGGGAGACCAAGTGAGAAACAAAGCGGTGGACACAGTGGGAGCCAAAGCTGGTGAATGGAAGACACGTTTATTTGGTTGCAGCCAAATGGGATGGCCAATGGGCCTTATCATGGCCCAGCGATCGCTTTGTTTGAGTTTGTTTCAATGTATCAAAATGTCGACATCTTTTCTTTGTTGGGCAGTGGCCGCTGGGCATCGTGCCCACTCGGCGCCCAGAACCATGGCAAAAGTTTTGGTAATATCATCCCTGTGCAAAATTTCTACTGCACAATGTCAACTCATCAGCCTATGATTCCTTAAACAGTGTGTCCACACACTGAGGGGTTCTTGCGGTAGGAGTGAATGCCAAAGCTTGATCACGGTGCCCACTCTGGCCTGCGGCATTTTACCTGCAAATTTCCGTGTCAAGTTGTTTTGGTGAAATTTTGGCATGCGTTTCGAACGCGCAGGCTCGCGCAAAATGTGTGTCCGCGTTCTAGGCTCACTCTGGGCCACGGCATTTTTCCTGGAAATTTCCGTGAAAGTGCTCTGCTGATGACTCTTGTGAAATGTTGATGTCCATTTCGGTTGCGCAAGCTCGCACAAGTGTGGGTCCCGATTGTGGGATCCAGCTGGGCTGCGGCATTTTTCCTGTGAGTTTCCGCATAAAGTTGTCTTTGTGAAATTTTGACATGCGTTTCGACTGCACAAGTTTGCATCAAGAGTGTTGCGTTCTGGGTTCAATCTGGGCCGCGGCATTTTTCCCATAAAATTTTGTATAAAGAGGCTCTTGCAAAGTTTCCACGTGCATTTCGACTGCGCAGGTTCGCGCAAAATGGTCCCGGTCTTGGATCGGCCTTCCTCCTCAACATCATCATCTTCCCCCTTCTCTACATCATCATCATCCACCTTTTCATCCTCCACTTCATCTTCTGCATTATCATTTTCATCATCACCATCCTCATCACCATCATCATCATCATCATCATCACCATCACCATCACCATCAACATCACCATCATCATCATCAACATCATCATCATCATCATCATCGCCATCCTCACCACCACCATCACCATCACCATCACCACCACCACCACCACCATCATCATCACCATCCTCATCATCCTCATCATCATCATCATCATCATCATCGGCGTCATCATCACCACCATCATCATCCACATTATCACGCATTATTACATTATCCTCCCAATCCCCCGCGCTGTTTGGGGTCGCTTGCCAGGACATTTTTTGCTTGATTTTCCAGCAATAAAAAATCAAACAATAAATTCATCTATAATTTTGGAATGTTTTGGAACATTTTATCCCTTTGTTTGTTCCTGTTTGGCACCTCCTGGTCGGCACAAAGTATCATGGATGGCAACTGTTTCTGGTAAGTCCACTTGGCTTTCAACGCGGTTCTTTTCCCATTCCTTCAAATTACACCACCGTAGGCGCCAAACAGTGGGTGCATTCAAGAAGTGATTCGGGGAACAGGGTCAAACACAGAAACACATGACATAGCAGCGACAGAAACGGTGACACTGTCTGCAATAAGTGCCGGAAACCACTTTATATGCGTTTATTTTGTTCGGTTTCGTTTGCTTTGTTGCAACGCTAGGTGCCAAAAAACGATGAAGGAAACATCCGATGGGGGTGCAACTATTTGGATCCAAACGTTCGACTCAAGCATTATACGACTGTCAAATTGGATATGCTGAAAACATCGAAGGCTTCGGGAAGGCGAACACCAAAGGAAAACAAGAAAGAACACAACCTGACAAGCTGGGAGACAACCTGGGAGACCAGCCGGGAACCAAACTGGGACACAAGCTGGGAGACAAGCTGGGAGACAAGCTGGGAGACAGGCTGGGAGACAAGCTGGGAGACAAGGGAGACAAGGCCTCGGGAAGACACACCATCCAACAATGGGAAACAAGAAGGAAAACAATGGGAGAAAAGGGGAATCAAGGCGAGACAAGGGGGAAGGCAGACACACCATCCAACAAAGGGAAGCAAAAAGGGAGAGACAAGACCTCGGGAAGGCGGAGACACCATCCAGAAACAACGACAGAAAATAGGAGACAAGGGAGGCAAGACCTCAGGAAGGCGAACACACCATCCAAAACAGGTACACATGTGGGGAGACAAGGGAGACAAGACCTCGGGAAGGCGGACACATCATCCAACACAGGCACACATATGTGTGGAGACAATGGGAGACAAGGGGAGACAAGGGGAGTCAAGGGGACCCACTCCCCGGAAATTTCCTTATATTTTTTTAAGTTAAAATTGCCTTTCAAACGTGTCCATGTGAATTCGACTGCACACGCTCGCGCGAACTGCGCGCCCCGATTTTGAGGCGCATTTTTCGTGAACATTTTGCCGTAAAATTGCTCTGTGAGCTTTCGATGTGCGTTTTGATTGCACAAACTCTGCATCCCGCGCTTGGGGCGCGTCGCGATCTAAGTCTGCGCCGCGGGGTTCTCAAGCTCTGGGTTTGTGGCATTTTCATTTAATTTTTTTTCGCAACAACAGATTCTTGCGGAGATCCTGCCACATCCCTCTCTAAGAGGCCCTTGCGTGATCAAAACAAAAATTCCTTCATTGAAGATTTTTGTGAGGATACATAATACATACATAAGTGCGCGCAATCCTTGTCAAAACAATTGCCGCAAGGCTCTAGGTTCAAGCGTTTTTTATCGACCATCCATGTTTTGTCCGAAGAGAAGACGCAAGCTTTGAAAAATCAAAACACTAGCACCCAAAAAAAAAAATATAAGGGAGCGAAGACCATCGGGGAAACTCACAACAATGGCGCGACATGGCAGGATGCCGCCACTGATGTTGAAAAAGGTTTCCGCGAGTTCGACAGTATGCAAGACACCGCCATGAAAGCAAATGTGAGTTCAAAGCGTGCTGCACTTACTGGTGCCCCAAATAAAGAAGCAGATTCCAGCGGTAAAGTGTTAACTGCCAAGGCACACCATGCAATACAGCAGTCGAAGGACGGGTGACGATTGTCAAGAAGGCAGAAGGCAATGCAGCACATGATGCTGATCATACAGAGCACGTGGCAATGACCGGCGAGTTTATGGATGAAAAGGTGGAAACGGTTGAGTCTGTGGTCAATTCTTGTTTTAAAAGCGCTATATTTTTCCCGATGTTTTCACAACACGACCCAATCCAACAGTCGCGTTTGCCCAATTTGTCGTTCCCTTGTGTTTGAAGAACTTGAGAGCAGGCGGAGGCGGACGAAAGGTAGTGTAGTGGGAGAGGAGTGGTGTCAAAATGCTGCACCCCTAAGATGATACACCAAAAAAAAATGCGCAGTGTAAGATGATTTTATCCAGAGCATGACTGCATGATATGGTGTCTTGTGCAGCGTGAAATTTAAGACCCCTTGCAGCAACTGTTATTGAGGCTGAAGCAAACCAATTATGCTGGACTACAGGGACATCTCCCTCATGGAGAGTGTGCCTCTACTGTGGCGGACGGTGACCGCGTCACCCGTGGGAATTGAACCCATGACCATCTTAGAGGGCCCCCCCCCCGCCCCCTTATAATTGATATCTAATACATAACGGCTAGAATTCCACGTTTTGCACGGGCTGGCCCCCCAATACCCGAGAACTCAGGTAGCTGACGCTACCTTTCGTGATTTTTCCCAAATGCGTAGCAAGGGTTCCCGTTTCACTCTGGGGGTCTGGGGGTTGAGGGTGTGTTCGCTAGACGTTGCGTTCACGGTCGCAACCGTTCGCAACCGTTCGCAACCGTTCGCGCGATCCCCGTATGGCCGTGCCTATGGTAAGTTTTGCAGAGGTGGTCATTTTTGGAGGTGTCAGGCGTGTCGTTGCTTCGTTTCGTGTGGCAGGCGTGGCACTTCATGACATTCAGACGTGTTGTGCAACGTGTTGAAAATCGTTTTGCGTGGCAGGCACAATACTTTTGTGACGTTTTCAGAAGATGTGTTGCAGTTTTCGTGGCAGGCGCAGCACTTTGGACGTGTCCATCGTCATTTTTCGTGGCAGGCGCAGCACTTTAGACGTGTCCTGTTGCGTGTTTTTGTAAATCGCATTGGCAGGGCTGCGTCAAGTGGTGACAAGGTGCAAATTCCGTGGCAGGCGTGGCATTTTCTGACACGTGCTGAAAATTGACGGAAGCCTCGCACGAAACATCGATTTTGAGGTTGCAAATTTTCAGGTTCTAAGGAAAACTCGTAGGAAAACGTCGATTTTGAAGCTGCAAAGTGTGAAAATTGGAGGAAGTCTCGCACGAAATGGTCGTTTTGGTGCTCCCACCTGTCTCTTCTTGCGTGTCTGGTTTTCCAGTGGCCTTGCCGTGTCTATGGGGGAAGCTGCAAAATTTCTCCTTTTGTCATGTTGCTAACTGTGAAAATTGGAGGAGGTCTCGTGCGAAATGCTGTTTTTTCTGCATCCACGTGTCTTGTCGCGAGTCGCTGATTTTCCTGTGGCGTCGCCGTGTCTATGGGGGAAGCTGGAAAACCTGACCGTTTCGAATGTTTCCACGCAGGTTGTCATGTCGTTTTGCGTGGCAGGCGTGGCACTTTGTGACATTCCAACCTGTTTGATAACCTGTCAAAAATTTCAAAATTGGAGGAAGTCTCGCACGAAATGCTCGTTTTTTTGCACCCACGTGTCTCGTATCGAGTCTCTGGTTTTCCTGTGGCGTCGCCGTGTCTATGGGGGAAGCTCCGCACTCCACACTCTACACTTTACACTCCACACTTTACACTTTACACTCCCCACTCTACACTCCACACTCCACACTCTACACTTTCCACTCCACACTCCGCACTCCACACTCCACACTTTACTGTACACTCCACACTCCACACTTTATACTTTACACTCCTCACTCCACACTCCACACTTTACACTCCTCACTTTACACTCCACACTCCACACTCTACACACCACACTCTACACTTTCCACTCCAGACTCCACAGTCCACACTTTACACTTTACACTCCACACTTTACACTCCACACTCCACACTCTACACTTTACACTCTACACTTTACACTCTACACTTCACACTCTACAATTTACAAACTCCACACTCCTCACTCCACACTTTACACTCCTCACTTTACACTCCCCACTCCTCACTCCACACTTTGCACTTTACACTCCTCACTCCACACTCTACACTCCACACTCTACACTTTACACTCCATACTCCGCACTCTACACTTTACACTCCGCATTCTACACTTTACACACTCTACACTCCCCACTCCACACTTTACACTGCGCACTCCTTACTTCACACTCCACACTTCACACTCTACACTTTCCACTCCACACTGCAGACTGGTAACAAGGGAAACATGCACAAGACTGTTCAAATAAACTATGGCAGAAAGGTATTGTGCGTGACTGCATAACCATGTGTTTTGACATCTGTACCATTAACATACGTGTGAGCATTCGGGTTCGTGGGCTTCATCTTGTTTCCAAACCCACAAGCGCAATGCCAAATTACAACGGGCAAAACGACGGGTTCTTGAGCGTCGCACAAACAATTTTATTTCCAAAACATTTTTTAATTGAAAAAAACCTATTCGCGGCGTAAAATGTGGTGGTGGATTACCGAATGTACAAAATTCAGGATAGGGTTGGTGGCATTTTTTGCATGCGGCGTGTGTCTCTTAGGGAGGCGACGTTCAGCTTACTGATCCAGATGATGGCCCTGCAAGCGGGCATGTTCATTTAACGTTGACCTTGGATGACGTTCAATATGTTTCTGGTGATATTCGAATACCAAGTGTTTCGTTTCTAGCATTCATCAACGGTTTCTGATGTTTGACCCTAAAAACATTCCAGGTTTAACAAACTGGAACCGCAAGTCGGTCAATAAAAAATCCAATGAATTTCGGATTCCATCCAGCGAACGTTCACATGCCCAACTGTTGGCAATGTGGTCAACCAGGGCCAACCGATTAAGCATTTTTTCATTGCGCTATGGAATTGCATTGGCCAAACTAATTCCACACAGCTGCTCCTCGGCGCGTCACGGTGCAATCTAACAACATCAATATCGTCAGGGTCAAGACACCTTCCAATACAAGCATTGAAACCACCACCTAACAAAGAAACACCTCCATAACATTCCATAACCAGCATAATTTGCCAAGAGGACATTGAGCTAGTCATGCACCCCTCCCACGGGTTCGTCAGTATCTCAAGGGGTTTGAAAATAATGGGACATTACGCGGGCTGTTCCGCTTGATGATACCGGCCAAAGAGAAGTGCAAGGAACACACACGAAAAATAATATAAAACGGGATATCATCCACTTCGCGGCAACAATTGCACGACAGCACCACCCCGACACTGCGGCAGCAATTTCCACAGAGGAAGAAACGACGTCCTGCGTTTTTCGGGGCACTTCATGTACCTCATCCCACCAAATCTCAACTCAAGAGAAAAATTCAAACGAAACCCCATAACCGCCACAAAATCCTTGAACCAATCCTCGCTCCGGTGGGCCCAGGCTGTGGCAGCGTTACAAATGCCCAACAACAGCAGCAGCAGCAACAACAACAACAACAACGTTCTGAGTTTGATATCTCACAGCTACTAGGCACTGCAGGTTCAGAGTTAGACATCTCACAACTACCAAGCACTGCTGGCGGCCTTTTTGACTGTCTGGTTTGAGCGTCGAGTTGCCCGGTATATATATAACCAACCAGGTGGGTGGGAGTGGATAGTTTCTTCCACCCCCGCTATGCTATGCTGCAAGTGCTGTGAGCTTAGAACCAAAAGAGTTCAAACATCAAACATCAAAACAACGTGAACAAGTACACAAGTAGTTCTGAGTTTGATATCTCACAGCTACTAGGCACTGCAGGTTCAGAGTTAGACATCTCACAACTACCAAGCACTGCTGGCGGCCTTTTTGACTGTCTGGTTTGAGCGTCGAGTTGCCCGGTATATATATAACCAACCAAAATTCTCTGGGTAACGAACGCTAATACAATCCCCAAAAAATTGTGTTAGTTAGCCAGTCAAAATAGGCAGCCAGGAAACAGTGGATCCTAAAGGGTGAACACGGATTTGATTTGGGAATGCCCAAAGGTCACTCAGGCGGATGCGGATTCTGTTCTCTGCATGGAATTGATTTGGCAACATTAAAGGATCCGTGCACCTGCTTAGCAGGTCAGCGTCCTCATTCAAGCGTCCCGGGATGTGGTGGACTTGCAAGAAACTCCCCATGTGAGCCAATTGATGACTCAGCCTTTCCATCAGTGCACCCATCGGCTGATCGGTGCAGAAGAACTTGTTGATAATGGTTTCAACACCTGTGTTGTCTGATTTGGAAGACATGCAAAAATTTAATCGGCTGTGTGTAGCTGATGATTTCAAAATCCAAACGAGGGCACATTGGCTGAGTGCTTCCAAAAATGCGATATTTTTCTGTAAATCATCTTTGACTTCAATCTGCAATGCACGAAAATCTGACACGGAATATTGCTCAGAGAACCACCAAGTTTGTTGTTGGGATTGAATTGGTCCGCCAATTCCACATTGAGAACCTGAGGCACATGCATCGGCTTCCATTCTGACATCTGCAAGAATCTTGGGCCTCATTGTGGCCATGAGATTTCGTGAAAGGAACCAAACTTTGAGTTGACGCAAAATGCGCAGTGAGTGCTGCGACAATTTCCGCTGAGAGGATCCAGGGTCACGAACATGCATCCAAATGGGACGTTCTGTGATTGGCACATTTTGCAAGTCAGCCTTGCATCGCAGGGAGCGATGCCGGGCTGAAACCAAAGTAGAACCCAAGGCAATGGCAGTGTTTGGCGGTTCACTGCGAAATGTCAAGTCATCATCAAGGCAATCTTGCAATGCCTGCCAATTGGAAGGCAGGCAGCTATACAGGGTCTCTGGAAATTTATGCAAATCACTATACAACCAACGGAGTTGAGATCGGAGTTGTGGGAAAATGGCGGTGCACCACATTGCTAGACCCAAGAATTTTTCCAGAGCCTTCTTTTTCATTTTGGGATACTGTAGCATATGGTCAATGAGTTGCAACATTTTTTCGCGCTTGGATTCTTTCAAGTAAATTAATCCTGCTGAAAAGTTGAATTGCCAACCGATCCATGTTTGATGATGCCCCCAATGAAATTTCTTCCAACTAACTAGAACTTCAAAAAGCAAGCAGGCAACCACCATCAAGGTGGCTAGAAGGGGGAGGCTGGAAAATGGGGCGGTGAGGAGGAAATCATCCACAAACAACCATAGTGCATGCTTGATGAATAATAGGCGGTGAAAAAAACGCATCAAAAAGCTGCCAATTCGTCCCCACCAATGTTGTGAAAAACTGGCCCCAAATAGACAAATTTGATAGTAAAAAAATTTTTCTTGAAAGGTGAACATCAGTAATGACTGTTCTGATGGGCGGACCCTCACACGTTTGTGTGCACTCTTGATACCTAGACCAAATGCTGATTGATGTTCCTGGCACTGTCGCAATGGAAATGAGTGCATGACGTCTCGTGCTGTGGGCATTGACTGCTTCTCTGGGATCCAACAAGATTCATTTGTGCCACTCACTGTTGGGTCCATCACAAGGCGGGGAGGTCGAGCGTCACTGAATGCGATGGAAAGTTTCCCAATGGCCAGCCTCGGCCATTTTGCTTGGGCGTCAGCTACTGTCCCATGAAAAGGTATTACAAAGCCTTGGTCAATTTCTTCTTGAAGCAAGCTACTGGCGATATCTTGGTTATCATCTGCTGAGCGCCAGTTTTGCAAATGAATGGAAAGATCATGGTCTTGAGGGTTTTGATCATTATGGCTTGACGGGATGTCATGATCTATTCCCGTTGGCACTCCAGCGAATAGGGCCGGCCAGAGATCTTGGTCTGGGTCACGCATCAATTTGGCCAGAGATTGCAAAGCTGACAGGCAAAATGGCTGTCCGTTGGGAACACCCCAGTCTACAGTTTCACCTTTGGTGTTGAAAACAAAAAATTCAAATGATGCACGAAATGGTGCAAGGTCGTCTTCACTTAATGGCAAGGATGAATCAGGCATGGAAAAACGATGTGCGAGTTTTTGATGCAGGTTATTGGAAACAATCAGGTTCATCCAAGTGGAGCGTAGGGGTTTAAATACATTACTTGATTCTTGGGGCATACTCCAATCGGGGGAAGACGCAACGCCCCCACCATCAACATGTGCGTGTGGCACGGCATCGAATGCTTTCAGCGGAATGAGGCGTAGTGCCTCATCAATTGTGATGGTGGCACCTGATTGGCAAAGAGGAGCTACAATTTGGGCAAAATCCTGCGCTAGGTGAGCTGGGTATTCAGCGGTGTGGGCAAGACCAAAGGCAAAGGAAAAGGGTTGGCCACCAACAAGGGCCAGCCTTCCAGACCATCCTGGGTAACGGAGTTGACTCAGAATGGAAAAAAGGTCACACTGTGTTTGCGATTCAACCAAGGTTCTTGCTCCGATCCCAACTGCAAGTATACTCATCTGTGTTGTGTAGCCAAAGCCAATGGACAGCCATGTGCCGGCCCCCACACGGCCATGAATCATCAAGCATCCCAGCATTGAGGATGCCCGGCTCCCTTGGGGCAGAGCCAATGGGATGTTCCAAATCCTCCCAAAAGTGATTCAAGCCCATCCCTGCTCCCTGCAGCCAATGCAGTAGACACCAGGCCGTTACCAGAGATACCCAGGACTGTTTCCACTGTTTCAGCAGATTCCATGTTTCATCTCTCTCCAACAGGAAAGATTTTTTTTGATGTGTGTGCAGGAGCAACATGCCCTTTGTCCACCGCCATGGTTCAAAATTCTCGCATGTCTTTGCCTATTGATAAAATCATTGCACAGTAGCATGATATTTTGAATGATTTTCACTACGAGCGCATTTTGCGCATTGCGTCCTCCGGATATGCAGGATATACAGCCGCAAGCCCCAGCTGTGCCGAATTCTCCCTTCTTAAGTTGATCCAACCAGGACCAACACCAGTGCGCACTAAAGAATTTCCCTTAGGCATCCCCAATCCTAGCCCCAGTGAGCAAGAAAGACTAGTATCGTCACGAAGGCTTCTTCACAGAGCAGTGCAGCTGGTCCAAGCCACGATCAGTGCGGGTGGTCAAGGGCATCTGGAACAGCCTAAGGGTCCCCTCTCTTGGCAAGACCCAGAAGTTCAACTCTTGATCAAATCATTTTGTTGCGAATTAGTGTTGATTGCAGCTTGTGCATATGATCTTGACTGGCCGTAGGTCTTAAGGACATGAAGATGGGCACCTTTACAGAAATGCTTGGAGCATCAAAACTTGGGTCAGCTGAGCAATCCCCATTTGACTGGGGAGATCACGGGATGGCACTTCGTCTAACAGGAGCTCCGTCATCTGAATGGATTCCAATTTGGCCAGTTTTTTGGGACGATTGGAGACATGCAACTAATGTTGTGATTGGCTAAGGCGCATGGTCCAAGGAATCCACTTCCACTCCCTTTTTTTGAGCTGATGCGCGGTCAGGGCAAGTAAACGAGCCCCAGGCATACTATTCGGATCCAACAGTTCAGAAGGATATGCTGTCTCAAAATCCAGTCGCATCTGACGCAGCATGTCGGCGTCCAACTTGGCTGGAAAAGTTTCTGCCCATCCGGAGGGTATGGAAGGAGGCGCAGTTGACGCTGATGCAGCAAGCGGCTGCGGAGTTGCTGGTTGCGCTTTCTGCTGGCAAAACTGCCAGAGCTGTCTGAATGCGGCTACCTCTTTGCGTGTGAATTCACGCTGCAAGTCGGCTTCATATGCTTTGATGATTGTATCCAACTCCATAAGCGTGAGAGCTATCATGGCAAATGATGCTGTATCAAAATTTTCTTCAAGAAGTTTGGCACGAACATCATTGCTAAATCCAAACTTTGTCATGGGCTCATCTAGATCGGAGCTTTGAAACGCAGAGCCAACCCCATCTGGTGGTGGTTCAGAAGCCATCGCTGTCAAAAGACAAGGCGTGAGAGCGCTAAAACTATAACATGCAATGCATTGTGATGTGAATTATGAAAAGTCTGAATCTTTGCATGACAAAGCGATGAACAAACACATAATGTGTCCAAGCACCAAGCGGGCGCATGTCAGCTGATCTGACTTACTGAGCCACACGCGGGGCAATGAAATCGCTGTTGGTTGATGAGGTTTTGCTCCAATGTGGAAGCATTGATTACAACGCCACATGATACCATGCTGCAACACAAGAAAAAGATAAAAGGAAAAAAACAAGGGATAGAACATAATAAAGAGACTGGGTTGCACAATCTAAACACCGCATGATATACTGGTCCATGTGCAAACACTGGATAGGATTGCAGGCAAAAAATTGTGCAATGTAAGGTCTGAGGTATTGACTCAGTACTGTTGTGATATCAACATGGCACAGCGGTTGGTAACATCAACTGACATGGGGTGCTTGATGTTATAGCAGTATCAATCAAGACCTCATGATGCAAGCACTCTTTTTCGCCGCGAGCACAATGAATTCGTGACACATGAAAGGCAATCGCTGATCGATTTTGCATATGAAGTCCCAGGCGGGGATCAACATCATCATAATGATGACGGGCAAAGTGATTCTGCTGGAAGCGAGGCGAAAAACTGGCATCCATTCATTCATAATGCTGAAATGTGCCGATGCATGCTTTGCGAAGGCACAGGCGGGATCCATCAGGGATGTGAGCGCATGTTTGCGGAGAGGCAATTAGGGATCCACATTTAGCTTTCAATTTAGTAGCATCCTCAGGATCCTGAATCGCAAATATTTTTATTGCACACGAAAGTAATTCGATTGCTTGGGGCAGTTGGAGCAACGGCTGGCTCTTCTACACATGGAAGTGAGTCCGATGCCGCCACTGGAACAGCTGGCATTAACGCACTGGATGCCGAATGGGCTTTTATAAGCGAATGAAAACAGAAAAAATTGGTGTGATTGGTCCAAAATTCAACATCCAAGGAGCAATCTGGTTCAATCATATGAGGTTGGCCACCTCGAGCCAAGGAGGCAAAGGGCCTCCAATGTTGGTGCAAGTTTTTCGAAATCAAATTTTGGAGTTGGAGTGATGGAAATACGTCATCACGACTGTATAATTGCACGGAATGCACAAAAACACGCTAGCCTTGCGAGGCCCTGATCTCTGCTGGGAGCTGCAATTGAGCGGGCATGGTTGTTTTCATGGAATGAAAGGTGAATGACTAAATTTGATCAGCGGTCATACCCAATTTTGGGGTGCTTGAAATACAATGCCGCAAAGTTTTGAGGCTTTGACCATACGACATGGGGCTGACTAATTTATCATTTTCAAGCAGCATAAAAAGGCTATCTGGAATGTCATCAATGGAATCTCTTAAAGATAACCATAACTCATCGAGAAGGGAAAGCTAAATGGTGAGCCAACTAGACTCAGGGTCATTTAAGGATGAAAGGAACCCATGGTGAGCGATGCCAAAAGGCATTCCTGACCTGGATGTTTTTGTGCGGAACGAAATGCCACGCACGGATGCTTGATCAATGATCAGATCACTCCATCGGACATGAGAGGCGTCTGCAAATCTGAGCGATGCCCACACGCAGCATAAAGCTGCTCCGACAAAAATTCGAAATTGCAAGGATTCCCAACCATTGATGATGCAACGCTCCCAAAAAAACTAACACTGCAAGTGGCAAAGGCAAGCTCTCCTTTCGTTCATGCTCAGCGAAAGTTAGGGCTGATATGGGGCCTGAATACAAATTGGGGACAAGGCAGTTGCAGCAGTTTGACACACCAACGCATGGCTTTGACGCAACTTAACGCAGAAGAGCCTGTCTTAAATTCAGGATCATCTGAATGTAGTCTATCATGGTAATTCCAAAGAATCTCTATGACCTGAGGCATGGTGAGTGACGCTAGGCATAATGACTGATCCAATGCAGCCTGAAAAAATTGCAAGACTTGCGGCCGGTATTTCAAAAGAGTTGTGTCAGCAAAAGGTTCAATCATCTTTTGCAGCATCAGTTTTTCAAATGGATAGCCTTGCAATTCCACGAGATGCGGGCTAATATGGCTCACAATTGTACACAATTGCAACCAAAGGACTAAGGCTTTAGACCTACTGTGGGAAGTTTTAGCTGCATTAGTGGTAAAATTAGACGATGGCGAATGCATCACAGCTGGCCTGTGCTGACATGGTCTGGCAACGCTGCTTGATGTAGGAAATTTCGGTGCGTTCCCAAAACCTGCATGCATTGGTGCAGATGGTCGCAAGCTGGGGTAGGGCAAACTACGGATGTTAGATTGAAAAACTGGTCGCTGCAATGGCATGGATTGCAATGGCGTTACTGGCGATCTAGGTCCAGAGCTTGGTGCAGGCAATGCTGGATCTTGCGAAACAAAGTGATGAGGTCGAACTTGGCTAATAGGATTACAATCATCCAATCTTCGAAGGCTCAATACCCGATTATGAGCAGGGGTGGGGTTCTCAGGCCTAGGGATAAAAGCAGGCTTTGGGAACTCTGGAACATGTGCTGGGTCAAAACGCTTATAGCGTTTGACATAAATCCTCTGCTCTGCCATGGCTCGAATCTGCTAGAAGGTGAAGTGCAAAATGACAGCTGTTGGGAAGGGAATCCATGCAAGACAAAATTAACAACAAGAATTAGACGCATAAAATGAGCCAATGAAAGTGCAGAAACATAGAGAAGCATTGAATCTGAATACAATGTCTCCACCCACGCGCCAAAGGTCGTGTTGACTGCTTCAGGTTTTGTGCCACTTCTTGATTGAAATTCGATGTTTCGAGTCAATTGCACAGGAGTTTCTTCCACCCCCGCTATGCTATGCTGCAAGTGCTGTGAGCTTAGAACCAAAAGAGTTCAAACATCAAACATCAAAACAACATGAACAAGCACACAAGTAAACAACAACAACAACAACAACAACAACAACCAATCCTCACTCCCAACGTTTTGGTGCATTTTTGGGGCGCATGCAACCAAACAAATTCCAGGTTTTGTCTCACGCGGCTTAAACCGTCCGATGTCTCCAATTAATCAGAACAGACATTCCACAAACACACCTAATTGGATTATCACCCTGCATCTGGCGAGGGCATTTGAGCATGCGGATTGGGAGGTTTTGTGGCAACCATTGCTTTCACATGGTGTTTGCGTACATTTCGTTTAAAATAAAAACATATGAAGAATTATCGGTCAAATTTTGGGTGCATCCTCTCCTGGTGACATGTTTTCTGTTACAGGTGGCCTGCGACAAGAGTGCGCACTCCGCCTCTGATTGTTCAACGCAGTTTTGTCACTGGAGAAACGCCTTGTGTGACAGAGAGTTGAATTTGAATGACGGTTCTGGCACATTACTCGATGTACAGTTTGCTGGTGGTATTCTTTAACGGTTTTGTTCGCATGCATTGATTGAGCCGGGGCAAACATGCTGTTTGGACAACGGCGGCCTAGCCTGCAGATTATTTGGTACCCGAACACGATGCTCACATCAAATCGGTTGCGTCTCATTAATGGCAACAGTGTGTCCTTGCGATAAAGCGCTCCAAATTTTCTGGTAGAAGGCACTCAAAGCCTTCCATGTTTTCAAGCACCTGTTGTGCGACAAAAACAGATCACTTCATCATTGCCGATATTTCGGTGCAGTTATTACGTATGTTTGCGTAGCGTTGCTGGCCCCCTAGAAGTCTAAATTGAGATGCCTCATGGCACAAATATGTTTATGCGTGAAACAAAACAAATTGCATGCAACGATATGGTATGTCCTGGTGGTCGCGCAAGTGCTTAAGACAACGCTGGAATTTCGCGGCATCTATGGCTAATTTGCCCGAAAAGGATTGGGTCCAATGAACCCTACCATGACTTTCTGATGGCCATCAACGTTGTAAAAAAATTGGGACATCGCAGTTGGAAACGTTTTGCGGATACACACATTTAGGGTATTGAGAACCCATGCTCGTAACACTGACGTGTGGAAAAAATGTTCGCATGATTTTGTCGTTTTTCGCTCATGATGGCGCGTGATGGTGTCTCAAAACTTTGTCTGTCCTTGGCATGTCGCTATTG
Source organism: Cladocopium goreaui (assembly GCA_947184155.2). Taxonomy (NCBI): domain Eukaryota; class Dinophyceae; order Suessiales; family Symbiodiniaceae; genus Cladocopium; species Cladocopium goreaui. The sequence continues at coordinate 15,627 of CAMXCT020000799.1, read as the reverse complement.
GTTCCTTTGTGACAATTCCTGCGCCTTAAAACGGAGCTGGCTACGACCAGACTCGAACTCGGACGATGTTAACGTCCTCTCACATGTTAACGTCCTTTGAAATGGGAAGCAAAACAGGAACGTTCACTGACACGTGCATCGGATCATAATTTCAATCACAATGACCTGCGTTCATACGCATCAAAAAAAATGACAATAGCTGATGTGAAATAGACATTTTGTGCGGGACTCACTTAGAAGAAAAAGTGGGAGATGTGAAAACGAAGTTTTCCTATGAGATTTCCATACAAAAATAGTAATTGAAGATGCGGCACATGGACTCCATCTGGTGGTCCATGTCAAGTTCCGTGTTCCCAACGCTGACCATGGCACAGGCAATACAGATAAAACGATTGCAAGGCTAATCCACGCACAGGCACCATGTACGAGTTTGACATCAACCTTTGTGCCTTAGCTTTGGGGGCGCAATTGGGATTTAAAAACGGTCATGTGCTGACCCGAAACATTACCAAAAAAAAATACATTTGGCACTACGCTCAGTACCAATTTTTACGTGGATTGCTGGCACAAAAACGTCCAGGTCACGTGTGGGGCGCGGCATTTTTCTTTGAATTCTTCGCGCCAAGTGGCTCTTCTGAAATGCTAAAGTGCATTTTGAGTGCGCAGGCTCGCACTAAGCGCAAAGTCGCGGTCTTGTGATGGTCTCACTTTTGCTAAAACAAAACCGGAAAAAAAAAACACTTCTGATTTCCCTGTCTGTTTCGATTAGGCCGGTTCGCACAAAGTCTGGGTCGCGACCTGTCATGGCCTTAAGGGGCGGCATTTTGCTTAAAATTTTCGCGTAACACAATCCGTCTAATATGTCCATGACCAATTCGATTGCACCTCGCACAAAGTCTGGGTCGCGCCGTTGTCATGGTCTTGGGTGGCAGCATTTGTGCAGAGAATTCTCGCATAGAACTGCTCTTGTGAGATGTCTAGGTCCATTGCGAGTTGCTCTCACTGTTATTATCCTCAAACAGTACTTTTTTGCATTTTTTAGTTCGTTTTGAATTTCGTTTTCTCACTCCCACGCAATCTTTTTCCCAACTGTATTTCGGGTTTTTTGCCGGATAAATTATATGTTAACTAAGGGTACACCAGACAAGTTTTGCACACGCATCCCCCGTCTTTTTCCATGCATCGCCACAAACCTATAATAACACTTGTACTAAAAACCGGGCTACGGCCCAGTAGTATGAATACTGGCACTATTGGTTCGGTTGCGGCAGGAGTTTCGCTCATACCAACCAAATGCTTCGATTGTAAAATATGTTGGCCATCCATTTTGTCCCCTGTGATGATAACGATCACATCACGAAGAATATGCAAACAAATGTTTCTGCAAAGAAAACGGGTGCAATGCGGCAGCGGGTTTTTGAGCACACAAAAGGGCCTGAAGTACATGGATGGACTCACCATGTATGAGTGAGATTGCAACTGAATGGTTCTCGATTTGTGCGTGTCATCCTTGTGCAGAATCACTGTGAACTGTCATGCAAATGTGGCAATGAGTACAACCAGAAACTTCTCGCACTCCTCCTCAGGGGTTTGGGAGGAGAAGACTCAAACCACTGCGTTTCACGTGCTCAGCCACCATGTTTTCCACATTTCCTTGAGAATTCTGTGGATAGTTGAAACGTGTTCCTTTTCGGATCTTTCTGCCCATATTTGGACTGAAAAAGTCTTCGGGCTTTGGCAGTGCCCGGCATGCCATTGCAAACTCGAACCATTGGCTGACACATTTGTCAGCAAATCATCCAAGAAAATTGCCTTTGAAACTTCATACGTATGCATTGAGATTCTCTGCAAACTCTCGGTAAAACTCAGCCACCATGTGATCTCCTCTATTGTTTGCTCTTCTCCTCAGCCTTTGAAACGTGGAGCAGACACGTTGGGCTAACTCCATAGTGAGCTCTGTGCTGGAGCCGGCTGACTCCAAAACTGCGTGGATTGTCGCATTGATCTCACCTGCATCTTCCCACATCTCATTTGCCAGCGCAGTATTAAGCTGATTCCTCAGGTGGTAGACCAGCCTAGTCAAGTGACCTTCTCTGGTGCTCGGGTCTGCATTCTCCATGTCCTCATCATCTGTTGTGGGACTTTCTTCTTCTCCATTTTCATTTCCATCTTCCAACATCATGGTATCCCCCGTGACCACTGGAGCTGTCACGGCTGCTGCACTTGAAGAGCTAGGTCCTGCAAGACCTGAACCAATGGACCAGTATTTGAAACCGGAGGATCTGTCACATCAGGTTCACGCCGCTGTCTCATCCTGAAAAGAACACCATTGGCACGTGCCTGGGTGAACATGCTGTCACGTTGCTGACGAGTCAAACTTGTATGGCAGACAAAACCGCCAAAGTTCACCAAGCCATCTCTAACGCAATCAATGTATTCTTCCAACATATTCACTTCTCCATCTGTTCGCTCCACAAAGGCATTGAATTGCCTTACCAGCTGATCATGGTTGCTTCTCTCTGCATTGATGGACTCTCGGTTCTCCCACATGTAGGTGTCTCCTTCTGCTAACTGTCGTTCATTGTCTCCCAAACGCACATTGAGCCTTTTCCAAAACCACCAAGCTGTGAGCGCAAAAACAAGCCACAACATGAAAAGCAAGACCATGAAGATCCAAATCCACATTGTTTCAGCACCCTTGTCAACAGTCTCCAAAGAACATTGTTGCTCCTCCTGAAACGTCGCTGTTGGCCCAAGGCCGAACAACAAACTCACACGCAAAATTGCTTTGGCAAGCTTTGAGGTGCTCCTTGCTGTCTCATATTGGTTGTGGATGTCTGCAAGCTCGTGCTCACCAATGGGTTCACCTGTTTCCACATAGAGCATTCCAGCTTCAGCCATCAGTCCAAGAAGTCGTTTCCTAGACAAGGCTTTGGTGCCTTGTCACTAACGTTCAGGCTTGTTGGCACCTGAACAAGTTCCACCTCCTTGTCCTTGATCTTGCTCTGAGCCCAAAATATTTTGCCAGAAAGATGCCTTATCTTTCCACAGCCCTGCCTCGACACCAGTTGGCGCGCACTTGAACTGTCTGTGTAGTGCACTTGGAGAATCTGCACGTTCAGTATGAACTCCAAAACGCATCTGATGTAAATGGCGTCACGCATGCCACTGACAATGCTGTGCAACTCACTTTCGCAGGAGCTGAAGGCTATGACTCTTTGAGTCCTTGCAGCACCAAAAACGTAGCAGCTGTTGAGAAAATTGATACTGCAAGATGTTGACTTACGATGGCCTTTGTTGGAGGCCCAATCAGCATCAGAATACGTTTCCAGAGTCCAAAATTTGTCAACACACGACTTCCATTTGCCTTGGCCTGCAGCTGGAACATGTAGGTTGATTCCAAATTCTCCTGTTGTACGTAGATACCCAACCATCTTGCGCAAGTGTTGAAGCGCATTCAACGTTGGCTTTGCCATGCGGCTGGCAAGCTCCTTGATGGTGAATACAAGATCAGGCCGGTCTCGACCCAAATAGAGACAACTGCCAACCACTGAACGATACCATCCAGCATCCACTTGAGAGAGCGGCTGCGACACATCTTCCAGCTGAATACTTGAGTCACATGGAATTGTTTGGCTTTTCACCTTTCCAAAATGGGCTTCAAACGTTTCTACTATGTTTTTGACATCAGTTCCTGGCACCACCATGATTCCAGTTGATGTTGCGACAAACTTCTTCTTCAAAAACGTGATTGAGCTTCCAGCCTCACCCACCGTGGACCAACTCAAAGTGAATTGTTTCTGGCAACATGGTAAGAACTTCTTGTGGAAAAACTCTGCACTTTCACAACAGAGAACATCGTCCACGTGGATCAAAAGAGTTGCTTCAGGAACCCTTGCTACGCAAGGTTGCTCAACCCAAGACTCAAAGCGTAGCTTGTCGCACAAAAAATCTCTGAAATGCCAGTACCATGACCTCGATCCTTGTCTCTGTCCAGGAAGGTTGCGGCAAATGATGTACTTTTGGCCTTGGAGTTCGACTTCAGTTGGATTGTCCTGTGGGACCTGCAAAAACGCATCTTTGATGTCGAGGGCTGCCAAAAGAGGCTGATAATGGCTTCCAGTCTCCTTGGCTTCCTGTTGCAGCTGAAGAAACCCTAATGGCAACAGGCTGGTTGTGTGAGCGCCTGTTGCTGGACTGTAAGTGTCGTCACGGCGATCCACAGCAAATTCTCTTGCTACAAAGCGGCTTCTTCGCATCCACCTCATTCGAGACTTGCCCCCATCATCCACATAGAGCTTTGTATGCAAATCCCTCACAAACTTTGTAGTCAATGAGCCAAGCACATCACCGCTGTACTCCTCCTTCCTGACCAGAACTTTCATGTCCAGTAGTCGGCTGATTTCCACTTGGTCTGCCAACAACTCGATCCACCCTTCAGGGGGATCAAGAGTTACCTTCAAATCACCATCATGCCAAAGAGCTTCTGGTATGCCAGCAAAGTAAAGCTCTCCCTCGTCTTTCCACAAATCATTCATCTCATCTTTGTCATTGCGCGTTGACCCATCATAGTTGTCCAGGGTATGATAGGTCTCACCACCAAAGCTGATTGTTCTGATCATGCTGGCATGCTCTGCAGAGAGGGCATTGATCCTCTGCTTTTTCGATTCTTCAACCTTGGCACGTTTGGTTTCAAGTTCATCTCCTTCAGGGCCATGAGAACGGGTTGTTGCCAAATGTCTTGGACTGTCATCCACTGCAATTGCAACATCTGGAGGCGTCACAGGAGCCATCAAGCCTGGATCCATTGCCACCTGTACTGCAGCTGAAGCACTTGAAGAAGCCATAGCAAGATCACTAACCTCAGGAGCAGGTGTAGAAGGAGCAGGATGTTTCGAAGTCTCCTCCTGAAACTCACTCTCATCTGCAAACTTCACTTCATGTTGAACATTCTGAGGTCTGTCATGGGCTGCCATTGAGCTGGATTCTTTCTCTTCTCTGCGTTCTTCAACTGCTTTCTGTTTGACTGCTTCTGCCTCTTCATCCACCAGTCTAGATGACGCAATTTCACCGTGAGGAGGTGCAAAAGTCACTGCGCGTGGAGCTGGGGCTCTGCGCTTTGTTGGCACAACACGGCCACCAAAACCAACCTTGAACTGCCATGAAAAGAGGTTGAACTGGAGGTCGTATTTGAGGTGAGTCCCCCAGTCAGTGTTGATTCTCCTCACTGACCTTGTCAAGACCAGAGAACCTCCATTGAATAGCAGAAATGAGTCTTGGCTTTCCACTTTGCCAAGGAAAAGCATCCTTTCCCAACGTGCATGAGATCTCACGTACCCAAAAACTGGTTCTCCATACTCACAAAAATCTGGCCTGTGTAGGCCTTCCCATAGACCAGCTCATAGCTTGTAGTTCCCTTGTAGGGGTTGTATCTGTTGATGATCCAGGAGGCATGACGAAGACACCAGGACCACAGAGCATCTCCTGTACCAAATGAAACCTTCAAACGGTCTTGTAGAGCATGCATCAAGCTGCAAGCAACACCACGGATTCTTTGCACTGCATTCCAAACCATTGCCGTGAGTGTATGCAGCTGGGGTCTCAAACCTTGTTTCTAACCCCATTTGTTGCCTGGCCTGAACTGTGAGCTTTGCCACCTGGACAATGGTGGGCTCATTGTCACAACGCAGTTGAATGCTGCTGTAGCCCAAAGTTGATGTAAAGGCAATCAACTCCTTGGTCAGCAAATCAAATTGAGCTTTGGAACTCAATGGCACAACTCCCAAGTAGCCCGTTTTGTTGTCAATCATGACCATTGCAACAAGAGTTTCTTCATCCTTGACGCTCTCACCTGCTTTCACTGGGCAATCACCTTCTGAAGCCATGCCATCTCTGTGATGGGCGTCTGCCCTTGCTCGATGGGCCACGCAAGACTGGCACCACGGCTCATAGGGAACGTGTGTCAGGCGATGTCTAGCCTGAGTAGCCCCATCAGGAGGCTCAGCAAGAGTTGGAGAACGTGGCACCCTGATTTCAGCATTGAATGCATCCCTTGAGGCCATTCATCACAGTTTGCATTTGCAGTTTCTGCTGATGCTCCATCAAACGCTTGAAACATTTTGCTTTGCTCCCTGAACTCGAAATGCCATATGTGGCACAAGCAGCACGCAACTTGGCCAATGTACTCTGAACTGTAAGCATCTCACCACTGACCAAGATTGAATCCTCTTTCTGGGGCTCCACAACCACGCGTCCTTCAGACACATCTTGACCCTGAATCTCATGTTGCTGCTGTGCATCGACATCAATGTCAATACCTTGGATATCATCCTCAGGCGCAAGTAAAAGCATCACCAGGATCGTCACCAAACCATTCTGCATGTTCATTCAAAGGAGCATCCTCTTCAAAATTAAATCCCATCAAAGCAGGCTGTTTCTCTCCAGTTGTCACTATGGTGATGACGCTGCGTTGACCTTCAAGTTCATGAAATGGTGCATCCAACTGAATGATCATCCCAAGTGGTTCATCGAGCTCTAACACGCACCATTTCGAATCATCAGCTTTCACCAGAGTTGTTCTGCACTGGGGACCCTGCAAGGCTGGGAATGCAAGAGTGGGATCTTGAAAGTATCCACTCAAATGCCTTCCAACGATGTAACCAAAAGTGTTGACTGTCCAACCAATTGGGCTCTGAACCAGGCTTTCTGTAACATCTGCACGTGCCGCCCTAACAGCTTCAGGAATGTTTTCAAAAGGCTCAGCACTGAGAACCCTGACATGTCCCATCACCACCATGGACCTGTTCTGAAGCTGCAGCGGGATTTCTGTCTTGCTGGCTGGATGGACAAGAGTCTGAGAGGTTCCATCGATGCCAAATCCCTGCCCAAGCAATCTACAAAAGCACAAAATGGGCTGTTGAACTCTGGATGAAAGTGCAACCTTTTCTCTCAAAATAACCGTTTTGCCTGTGCACGTTCCAAGCTTCACTTCTACAATTCGAGTGCCCTCCAGTGGGTCGTCCTTGCGCATCACAAAGTCTACCAGCAGGTGTTTCTTCCGGGATCCCTGCTGAAAGCATTGATGAAGGAAAAACACTTGCATCAGCACCTGAGTCCAACAAAACGGCCTGTGGCTGATCGTCCTCATCAAGTTCCTCCACAACTGCCCAAACATTCCCTGCAAGTTCCTCATCAGAATCTCCAATGTAAAAGTGAATCGTGCAAACATTGCCCTTGCCAAATGAACTTCCAGTCAAATCAAACAGCACTTCGTCACAATTGTCCTCAACAATTCTTGCAACACGGTGTTGAACTGACTGGGAAGATTGCTGTACCTGAGGCTGTGGCACCTGATTTGAAACGCTGGTCAAATGAGTGATTCTGGCACCAGCTGATGATGATGGAGATCCCCGCACCGTTTCCTGATGCGTCACTGTTGCATCACCAGGCTGAGAGTTTGAGCCTTGTGGCATTGAACGCACTTGCTGATTCTGCCAACAATCCTTGGAATAGTGGCCATATCGCCCGCACGTAAAACACTGCTTGTCTGATTTTCCCTTGCCCTTGGATCTATCGTCACCTTTGCTCTTACCTTTCTCTGTTCCTTTCTTTGATTTGCCTTTCTGGCCATCTTTTGACTTGCCTTTTCCTTTGCTCTTTCCTTTGGAAGACCCCTTGTCGTTCTTCCCTTTTCCTTTGCCCTTCTTGCCATACTGATTGTTCCAACCTTTTCCATCTATGCGGTCAACCTCCATGGGAACTAAGTTATCACTCCCAGAGACCAAAGTGCTCCAACGTTGTTGTGACCTGTCCCATTTGAGGCATTGTTCACGGAGTGTCTTGTAGGTCATATCTTCTTGGGCTCCAATGTTGAGGTAGGTTTTCAACTGTAACGCATTTCAGTAAGATTGCAGCTTTCATAGCGTCCTGGATTTCCATGCCAGAACGTCTACTCTCCTAGAAGGCTTCCTCCAATTTAAGCAACTGAGGTTGTAGAGGTACACCCATCTGAAATGCTGGCCAATGAAGTTGCAGCTGTAAGAAGGGCTAATCCACGGGTATTGGAACTGGGATCATCTGGCGCAATGCCTCGATCCATCTGCAGTTCCAACGCTTTTCACTAGGCTCAGGGTCTTTCCACGAACCAGTGAAGCTAGTAACCCATACACTTTGAACTCCTCAACCTCGTTTCTGAGCTAGCTGCGCTCATGTCAAATCCATTTGAAGGATCATCGAAAAGCTTCAACTCCTCATCGTAGTGAGGGTCTATTGCTGAAAGAAATTGACAAAGTTGCCAACTCCAATCTCTGAATGCTTTGATTTCCTGTTCCACTGATGCAAATTCAAACAGAGGCGGCTTTTGTTGATGAGCTTTGACCAGTCAACTCCTGAGCCTGAACTCCGAGATGCAGAATGCACCTGGAGTACTTTGCGCCTTTGCAAGCAGTTTGCTTTCGTGGCCTCTGCGACCTGTAACAAGGCCGTTTGAAGCATGCCTGGATCCACACCAGACATTTCAAGTGTACTGCAAGCCTCGCCTCAAGCCAAACGGGTGCAATGCGGCAGCGGGCTTTTGAGCACACAAAAGGGCCTGAAGTACATGGATGGACTCACCATGTATGAGTGAGACTGCAACTGAATGGTTCTTGATTTGTGCGTGTCATCCTTGTGCAGAATCACTGTGAACTGTCATGCAAATGTGGCAATGAGTACAACCAGGAATTTCTCGCAGTTTCCAATTTTTGTTCGCCTCAATCATTTAACATCGGGCTATCAGATAAGGAGAACATGCTGGTATGGAAATGTTCAATGACGAGCACATGCTCCCTGAAATGTAGCTATTTGTCATCTTGCAAGGCTATTTTAATACCCCACACCAAGCGGTTCAATCAGGCTTGATTTCACTAAGCCGTTTTTTCCACAACATTAACGGCCAAAACGCGGACAATAGGTCAACAAACATCAGCAAAAATTAGCGCTGCAAACTGCGCATGTTCCGGACGTGCGGGCTGCGAAACTTTTTCTTTCCCGTCCAAGGCCATATGGCTCTCGCCAGGTCGTTTATCAAGCCGGAAAGCCAGTTGCATTTTGAAATTCACCGAGTTAATGCAGTGGCAACATCATTATGACGACAATGTGCATCAAAAGGAGAGCTGACTGGGATCGATACACAATCCATTGAGCTGTCACCGTGCAAAGCCAAAAACATCTTTTGTAACCACAAAGCCTGCGGAAATTGCGCACGTATTGGTCCATGCTTCTTGCATGCAACTGTTCTTTGCACAAACTGAGTGTTTCAGTTTGGAGTAGTTTTCAACTAGCAAACAGTTACACATGGCTATGTATAGGGGGTTGAGTGCGCTGTTCACATCTCTATACCCCGCCTTTGGGTTTTGAGTGGTTGTTCACTCATATCCCAAACTAGAGTGAAATTACCTACGGTAAAACACAGACTAGTTCAAGCGAAAATCCAAGAGGACATCGTGTATGTCCCATTGCATATGGGCCTTGGATTTGTTATTGCAAACAACAGCTTGTATCACTCTGAAACACTGCTATGTGAAACGGTCAACATGAGATCAGGTTAGCTCATGTCTGACTCTTTCTGCAAAGTGGAAATCTTTTGAGCTCAGCAAGATCAAGTTAGCTTGCTGCAGCTATGCCTCACCCAGTAGGATCAGGTTAACCTACTGCGGTGGTTCATTTCTCTCAGCATCTCCAATGTCTTCGAGATATTCACGGAAATCAAGTCGATGGGAAGCTTGGAGTAGCTGTTCCCCATTGACTCGCATCATGGCTTCGTCGTGCCATTGTTGCCACAGCTCACCATCTGACACCTCATGGCGTTCCAGAAAGCTATACCTGTGTCGTTTCTCCTCAATTGTTTCTGGTCCATCTGAGTCTGATGGGTCTGTAGCTGCTTCTCCTTCTGGTTCACTTTCATTCGATTCATTTTCATCTCCAACATCTCGCTCTGAACTTTGTTCTCCATGAACATCATGCCAATAAGCAGGGTCTGAAACTTCAGATACCGTCGATTGTTGGTACCTTGCAAATCTTCCCTCAGCAGATTCTATCTGTTCTCCATTGCTGTCAAGTTCAGCCTCACGCATTTGTCTCACCTGATTTGCTGCAATATCAAATGCAACAGCTCCTTGTGCACATTGTTGAATCACCATTGACTCAGTCAAATGAGCACGTGGGGAAAATTCATCATCAGTGAGGTCTGTCAACGATGCAAGATTGTCAGCCATATTGCGCTGCTCATCTGCTGAAAGACCACGCACACAAAGTTTCAGCATATCCTGCAAACCGGATTTCCTTTCATTGTTTGTCATCATTCTGTTGCCTCTCACCACACGTTTGTGGCATCGATCAAACATCCAATAAAGAATCCCTTCTGGCCTGAATGATCTGCTTTCAAATAGTCCTGGGTATCGTGCTCCAAGACTTCGAGGATTCATAGGATATCTGCTCGGAGGCGGTTCACTTCCAGGTTCAATATCTCCATCATTGGACCTCGATCGGCTTCTGTTCATGCCTGATCCAGGAAACATAAATACCACATAGAGCATGGCCATGACGAAGAATACTGTAAATATCAAAGCATGGATTGGGCTCAAAGCATCGTGCCACTGACCCAAGGCTTCGAACGTTCGTGATGCAATACCACGAAGTGAAAATCCATCGGCCATCCCTACAAGGCTGCAAATGGAGAGAACCCTAAGAAACTGCTTTGCAAATCTGTTTGACTTGGAACATGAAACATTGTCTATTCCAGTGTCCATTGTCTCACGGATCATCTTGACTTGCTGTTTGAGAAGTTCTTTGGATTCCATGCGTGAAAATTCATGTTCACCAATTGGTTCATCATCAACAACAAAACCAAGAAGAAAAAGTAAACTGTTGAAGCGATCCCTGTTGAGGCTCTTGGTGTTCAAATCAGCCAAGTTGTAATTGGTCTTCACCTGTTTGAGGATCATCTCGGAAGACCCAGTCTTTTCCTGCAGCCAAAGCAAACGTCCATGAATATGTCTGAGACGTCCAGCTCCCAATTTCTTTGAAAGCATTCTGACTGCAGCATTATCTGTATGCAATGTGATTGGTTTGACCTTTTGATTTGTGAGAAAGCTAACCACGTGATGAAGAAATAGTGAATCACATGCCGCTGATGTGGCTGCATACCATTCAGCCTCTGTTGAGCTAAGGGATACGCATTTCTGTGTCCTAGAGGTTGACCAAACAACCAGTCCATTGATCAAATGCACAGCTGACGATGTAGATCTGCCTGACCAATCTGAATCCGTGTACGTTTCAATGCAATTCAAATCCTTTTCACTTTCACTTTCACCACCATGCAATACTTGCTGAAAAGTAGACCCCCGCTGCGTCTTTTTCATCCTCAAAGCAAAATTCTCACTGTATTTCATGTAGCCAACAAGACGGGCTAGATCACACCAAGCACGTCGTGTGGGTTGCTTGAGAGATGAGGCCAATGTCTTTGTTGCGTATTGCAAATCAAAGCGCTCTTGACTCACATACATTGCTATGCCCACAAGGCTTCTGAAAACTTCAGCCATTTTCTGAGGAAGCAACTCATCCAGTTTTGGATCATTTGCAGGGTTTCCAGGAGAGCACGGTGTCTTTGCCAACTTTGCTGGTCGTCCATTGGCTTCAGCAAACTTTTCATACATCGCACAAACATGCTTTGCTTCAGGATACACTGTGATCTGAGTATACCCAGCATCAACCACATGGTAACGCTTGAGAAATTCGAAAGTACCACCACTTGCACGGCTTACCACTGTTGAACTCAGCTTGAACCTTTTCTCCAGCTCAGGAAGAAAGCAAGAATTTATCCAACCTTCATCACCCATGAATAGCACATCATCAACGTGTAAAACCATTGCAACTTTGTTGTCAACCTTCAGCACGCAAGGTTGTTCAATGCAAACTTCTGCTTTGAACAAGGTTTTCAACGTGTCAACAAAGTATTGATACCAAAGTTTTGCAGCATCCCGTTGCCCGGGAAGGCACATCAAAATCACCAGTTCCATGGACCCAAGCTTTACCACTCTCGGCATTGGTTGGGGAACTTGGAGAAAAGCATCTGCAACATCCAATGTGCCTAAAACGCTGTTGGGTGCAAAGCCATCTGACAATGCAAGAGCTGGGAGGATCTTTACGACTGAGCTGCTTGAAGATGGGCTGTAAACATCATCCCGCACATCCAACCAATTGAATTCTCTGGCCACCAGTCTGGAGCGGCGTAGCCAGCCAGGAGTTTCAGAAATGAGTTTTCCATCTTCTGCAAAAACTTTCCTTGTTTTCTTTCTCCATGACCGTACAAATTTGGCACTGAGTTCTGTACCAAGCTCACCATTGTAGTTGTTCTTCCATTGTATTACCTTCATACCAAGCAGTCTGTCTATCTCAACTGAATCTGCAAAATCATCAATGCGTTGCAAACGTTCAGAATCCAGTTGTGGCTCCAAAGCACTCTGCGGTTGCCACAAGTCGTCTTCAGTCATCTCACGTCCAGCACTTGAATCATCATCATTCCAAATGTCAAAAGACTCAACTAAATCACCTGTTGCAAATGAAAAATCACCTTCACCACACTGTTGCAAAAGTTCACTGGAATCCTCGTCCACATGCATTAAGGTCTCGGCTCCAACACGCAAAGTTGAAAATCTTGCACGTTTTGCTTCAGGCTCACTCAAAGTTGATGGTTCAGCTTCCATTCCAACATCCATTGGTGATTCCAATCCTGGTGTGGTTGGACCGGGAACTCCCAAACTTGGTGCAGGTACCCCCGCCTGCTCGACACCGTTACCTTCCAAATCAATTTGTTCTGCAGCTTCAAGTTGAACAATGTTTGGAGTTGGAGGAGTGGTTGCTGGTGCACTGGCCACAGCTGTAGGAGGAGGTGCCATTCTACGTCTGTCTTCAACAACTGGAATCAAATCAGCAATGACTGGTGGTGGTAACACTTCGTCCTCGGGTTCTTCTGCTGCTTCATCATCAACACCTGGAATTGCAGAAGGTGTCACAAGTTCATTGCGCACAACTGGGAATGTGCGACTGCCAATTGCACCTTCCAACTGCCATGGATATGTAAGTACCTGCCTGTACTCTTCCAAGTGTTCACTCCAATTTGGATACAGCATTTTGATTGATCGAGAAAGTCTGAGTGTTCCACCAACCGCTGTCAAGTACATGTCATTGGACAATGTCTTTGTAAGAAAGATTCCACGTTGCCACTTGGCATCACCCTTCTGCTGCGTTGTGTCACCAATGAAAACCATGACAGGACATCCATATGCACATAGTTTTGAATTGTATCCATGTCCAGCTATCAACTCAAAAGGTGTTGTGCCAGCCTTGACTGTGAAGCGCGTCAAAGTCCATCCAGCATGTGTAAACGCCCAAGCAAACAAAGGATGTTGTGGCAAAATCTGAAATCCAATGTTCATCGTTAAAGCATGAAGGAAAACTGATGCCTGATTTCTGATTCTGTCAATTGCCTTTTCAACTGCAGCATTACTTCCATGATCTCCAACCTTGGCATCCTCGACAACTGTACGTAGGTTGAGGTGTTGTCGAGCTCGTTGCACAAGTCTTTGAATTTGAAGCGTTGAAGGCTCCTGATCACATCTCAGCATCACCACACTGTGACCCAAAAAAGTAATGAAGCGCATGATTTCTTGGCTCATGTATTTCGTCTGGCTCTTGTGTTGTACTGGAATGCAATGCACTGCACCAGTGTGAGAATCATGTACAACCAATGCAGTCAACTTTGATTGCTCTGATTTTTCTGTCAAGCTTTCACAGCTCTTACCAGTGTAACAAAAGTCCCAAGAAATGATAGGAAATTCTCTGCGCACCAATTTCAAAGGGTCTGATCGATGTTGTTCTGGTTTTCCTTTGGCCATCACGCAAGCTGGGCACCATGGTTGGTAAGGAAGATGCGTAAGGTTATGAGCATCAATCTCAGCAGGATCCTCTGGAGGGTTTGCAGTGTGCACAGGATTTGCTCTGCGTTGCGTCTCATCCAAAGCCACTGCAGCTAACTCTGTCTCTGCCAAAATTGCTTGTTTGTCCAGTGTTGCAAGAATCCTTGACCACAACTTTTTCTTACTTCCAGCTTGGCTCACCTGTAAAAATGAACATGCTGCTTTGAGAACTGAAATGGATGACGTGTCCAAAACTTCAACACCTGCAATTTTCACCATAGTTTTATGTGGTTCCACGGCAACAGTCTGAGGCAATGCAACTTGTGTCATGGGATCATCAGGTTGTTCTCGACGTTGAGGTTGTTCTGCAACTCTTGCAGGTCCTGTTGCAACATCACTTGCACCAAAATTTGCACTAGTTGAAGTTGCTCCTGAACCTGATGACCTTTCCAACCCATCGCCTTCTGTATGCACTGCATCTGAAATCACCATACCAAATTGACCAATGCTGATAACTTCTTTGGACAAGATTGTCAACAGTCTTGAATAGTTGCCAGTGATAGGTGCCGCACGTTCATCCATGGTGAAAAGCTTCTCACACAGCTCAATCACTTGCCATCCCAACGTGTCATGCAATGCAACTGTTGTACGGTAAGTCCATTCCACAACCAAATATTCACGTGTTGCATCAATGTAATGGGATGCACTTGAACTGCAAATCTGAAAGTTGTCAAATGAATACCATCCTCTGGCCAAATTGAACCAAGATCGGGGCACATCCACGCTGATTGCTCTGACATCTTGGATCATCCTCACATCACCTGCAAGAACCAAGGAGTTGTTTCGAAATGCAAGTACAACTTTTGCACCGCTCTTGTGTGATAACATGGGTGGACCTGACATGTCTGAACCCTCAATACTCCATCCAGTCTTCAATAGTTTTCCAAAAGAAATCAGTGGGTTGTCAATGCGGTCACTGAAGAATGCACGATCTTTGATGGTCACTGTTTCACCATTCACAGTTTCAAACTCAAACTTGACATCACGCACATCACTTGTAATGATCTCTTTGCCCTGAGCGTCACGCAGAAATGTACCAGGAGTAGATTGTGCCTGGATTCCAATCCCTGACATGCATGTTGGGATAAGCGTCACATCTGAGCCTGAATCAAGAATGATGTCGACATGGTTGCAACTTGAAACAGCACGCACACTCAAATGTGTCTCAAGGTCGTTGCATGTCTTCTGAACCTTCTCACAGGGTTGAAAAACGTTGACATCACCAAGACTCATGAAATGTTTGTGACATGAATGAGGTTCTGCAACATCATACAAACCAAGTTGAAATCTGTCCCAAACGCTCTGAGAGTAGTGCTCCATGTCGTCAAGCTGAAACAATCGTTGCAAATGGAACTGCTCAACATCACTGTCACCAGTTGCACAATGCTTTGCAAATTCATGCACTCCACGGCAACTGCAAAAATCACCACAAACTGAAAAATCTGCGCATCCACTGAAAAACTGTTGTTCATCACCCTCACATGTATCCACAAACTCATCAAAAACAGTTGGTTTGGTTTCAGGTTTGTTGTGTTTTGAAATCATGTTCACATGAAAACTGGAAAAATCACTGAAATTGTCACTGCCAGAAATGTCGAAATTGAACTCACGA
>CAMXCT020000798.1:129155-209930 GCA_947184155.2 Cladocopium goreaui | reverse complement strand
GTGGGAGAAGAAGCCGCTGGTGATGAGCGACCTTGGCTGCGCGGACGGCTGCGGACGGCAAATGGGTGCGGAGAACTGCGCGGACCGCTGCGGACGGCGTGGGTGCAAGGGGGTGGCTGGAAATGGGTGGGGAGAAGAAGCCGCTGGTGATGAGCGAGCTTGGCTGCGCGGACGGCTGCGGGCGGCAAATGGGTGGGGAGAATAGCGCGGACGGCTGCGGACGGCGTGGGTGCCAAGGAGTGGCTGGAAATGGGTGGGGAGAAGAAGCCGCTGGAGATCAGCAAGCTTGGCTGCGCGGAAGGCTGCGGACGGGAAATGGGTGCGGAGAATTGCGTGGACGGCTGCGGACGGCGTGGGTGCAAGGGAGTGGCTGGAAATGGGTGGGGAGAAGAAGCCGCTGGAGATCAGCGAGCTTGGCTGCACGGACGGCTGCGGACGGGAAATGGGTGCGGAGAACTGTGCGGACGGCTGCAGACGGCGCGGGTGCAACGGAGTGGCTGGAAATGGGTGGGGAGAAGAAGCCGCTGGTGATCAGCGAGCTTGGCTGCACGGACGGCTGTGGACGGCCAATGGGTGGGGAGAATTGCGCGGACGGCTGCGGACGGCGTGGGTGCCAGGGAGTGGCTGGAAATGGGTGGGGAGAAGAAGCCGCTGGAGATCAGCGAGCTTGGCTGCGCGGACGGCTGCGGACGGGAAATGGGTGCGGAGAATTGCGCGGACGGCTGCGGATGGCCTGGGTGCAAAAGAGTGGCTGGACATGGGTGGGGAGTATCAGAAGCGAGCTTGGCTGCGCGGACGGCTGCGGACGGGAAATGGGTGCGGAGAATTGCGTGGACGGCTGCGGAAGGCGTGGGTGCCAGGGGGTGGCTGGAAATGGGTGGGGAGAAGAAGCCGCGGAACATGAGCGAGCTTGGCTGCGCGGACGGTTGCGGAAGGGAAATGGGTGCGGAGAATTGCGCGCACGGCTGCGGACGGCGTGGATGCAAGGAGTGGCTGGAAATGGGTGGGGATCGCGCTGGTGATGAGCGAGGACGGCTGCGGACGGGAAATGGGTGCGGAGAATTGCGCGGACGGCTGGGTGCAACGGATTGGCTGGAAATGGGTAGGGGGAAGAAGCCGCTGGTGATGAGCGAGCTTGGCTGCGCGGACGGCTCCGGACGGCAAATGGGTGGGGAGAATTGCGCGGACGGTTGCGGACGGCGAGGGTGCGAGGGAGTGGCTGGAAATGGGTGGGGAGAAGAAGGCGGACGGCAAATGGATGCGGAGAATTGCGCGGACGGCTAAGATGCAGCCCACGAACCCGAATGCTCACACGTATGTCAATGGATATGCAGTCACTCAGAACAATTTTCTGCAATAGTTTATTTGAACACTTGCCCTGTTACCAGTCTGCAGTGTGGAGTGGACAGTGTAGAGTGTGGAGTGTAGAGTGTAAGTGTAGAGTGCGGAGTGTGGAGTGTAAAGTCTGGAGTGTAAAGTGTAGAGTGTGGAGTGTAAAGTGGGAAGTGTGGAGTGTAAAGTGTGGAGTGAGGAGTGTGGAGTGTAGAGTGTGGAGTGTGCAGTGGGTAAAGTGTGGAGTGTAGAGTGTGGAGTGTAAAGTGTAGACTGTGGAGTGTGGAGCATAAAAGTGTGGAGTGTAAAGTGTGGAGTGTGAAGCGTGGAGAGGAAAGCGTGGAGTGTAAAGTGTGGAGTGTAGAGTGTAAAGTGTAGAGTGTAAAGTGTAGAGTGTGGAGTGTAAAGTGTGAAGTGAGGAGTGTAAAGTGCAAACTGTAAAGTGTGGAGTGTAAAGTATATAGTGTGGAGTGAGGAGTGTGGAGTGAGGAGTGAGGAGTGTGGAGTGTAAAGTGTAGAGTGTAGAGTGTGGAGTGGAAACTGTAGAGTGTGGAGTGTGGAGTGTAAAGTGAGGAGTGTGGAGTGTAAAGTGTTGAGTGTAAAGTGTAGAGTGTGGAGTGTAAAGTGGGAAGTGTGGAGTGTGGAGTGTAAAGCGTGGAGTGAGGAGTGCAAAATGTAAAGTGTGGAGTGAAAAATGTAAAGTGTAGAGTATGGAGTGTAAAGTGTGAAGTGTGGAGTGGAAAGTGCAGAGTGTGAAGTGTGGAGTGGAAAGTGTAGAGTGTGGAGTGTGGAGTGTAAAGTGTGGAGTGAGGAGTGTAAAATGTAAAAATGTAAAGTGTGGAGTGAGGAGTCAAAAATGTAAAGTGTGGAGTGTAGAGTGTAAAGTGTACAGCGTAAAGTGTAGAGTGCGGAGTGTGGAGGGTAAAGTGTGGAGTGAGGAGTGCAAAGTGCAAAGTGTAGAGTGAGGAGTGTAAAGTGTAAATTGTGGAGTGAGGAGTGTGGAGTGTAAAGTGTGGAGTGTGGAGTGTGGAGTGGAAAGTGTAGTTTGTGGAGTGTGGAGTGTAAAGTGTGGAGTGTGGTGGAGTGTGGTGGAGTGTGGGGTGTAGAGTGTGGAGTGTGGTGGAGTGTGGGGTGTAGAGTGTGGAGTGTGTAGGAGTGTAAAGTGTGGAGTGCAAAGTTTAAAGTGTGGCGTCCAAAGTGTAAATTGTGGAGTGTAGAATGTAAAGTGTAGAGTGTGAAGGGGGAGTGGAAAGTGCAAAGTGTAAAGTGTAGAGTGTGGAGTGAGGAGTGTAAATTGTAAATTGTGGAGTGAGGAGTGTGGAGTGTAAAGTGTGGAGTGTAGAGTGTGGAGTGGAAAGTGTCGAGTGTGGAGTGTGGCGTGTAGAGTGTAAAGTGTGGAGTGAGGAGTGTGCAAAGTGTAGAGTGTGGTGGTGTGTAGAGTGTGCAGTGTGGAGTGTAGAGTGCGGAGTGTAGAGTGTAAAGTGCCACCCCTGCCACGCAAAACGACATGACAACCTGCTTGGAAACCTTCGAAAAGGAGAGATTTTGCAGCTTCCCCCATAGACACGGCGACGCCGCAGGAAAACCAGAGACTTGAGACGAGAGATGTGGGAGCATCAAAACGAGCCTTTCGTGCGAGACTTCCTCCAATTTTCATACTTTGTAGCTTCAAAACCGACGTTTTCCTACGAGTTTTCGTACGAGCCTTTAAATTTGCTACCTCAAAATCGATGTTTCGTGGGAGGCTTCCGTCAATTTTCAGCACATCTCACAAAATGCCACGTCTGCCACGGAATTTGCACCTTGTCTCCACTTGACGCGGCCCTGCCAATGCGATTCGTAAAAACACGCAACACGACGCGTCTAAAGTGCTGCGCCTGCCACGCAAAATGACGATGGACACGTCCAAAGTGCTGCGCCTGCCACGAAAACTGCAACGCATTTTCTGAAAACGTCGCAAAAGTATTGCGCATGCCACATAAAATGACTTTCGACACGTTACAAAACACGTCTGAATGTCACGAAGTGCCACGTCTGCCACGCGAAACGCACAAATTACCCCTTCTGGAGAACTTACCAGAGGCACGGCCATATAGCAATCGCGCGGACGGTTGCGAGTGGTTGCGGACGGTTGGGCAACGGGAACCCTTGCTACGCATTCGGGAAAGAAAGGGAAAGGAAGGGAACGGAAGGGACAGGAAGGGAAAGGAATGGAAAGGACGGGAAAGGAACGGAAAGAAAGGGAAAGGAAGGGAAAGAAAGGGAAAGAAAGGCAAAGGAAGGGAAAGGACGGAAAAGGAAGGGAAAGGAAGGGAAAGGACGGGAAAGGAAGGGAAGGAAGGGAAAGGAAAGAAGAGGTTGATTTGGAAATCAGCCGCCGTCGCATGACACCGTGCTCAGAAAACGAAGATTTTGCCCCAGAACGAAGATTCGGCGGGTCCGGCTTCAGAGGAAAAAAGGTGAGGACCAACCAACCTGACCATGGAAAAAAATTATGGAAAAACATTATTTTTAATGGGGCCCTCACTATTTCTATGGCCATGGAAACCATGGCTATGTTAAATAACCAGATGTATAGATGCGGCAGTGGCTTGGCAATTTTGTAGAATACGATACCCGTTTTTTCCCAAAGTATCTCCGATGCTTGGGTTCTCGTTTAGTTTCTCGTTTGCTGCGGGGGAGCGATACGTAGTGTTGGACGGAGATGGGAAGGAAGGAAAGAAGGAAGGAAGGAAGGAAGAGAGGAAGGAAGGAAGGGAGGAAGAGGAAGAGAAGGAAGGGAGGAAGGAAGGAAGGGAGGAAGGAAGGAAGGAAGGGAGGAAGGAAGGAAGGGAGGAAGGGGAAGAGAAGGAAGGAAGGGAGGAAGAAAGGGAGGGAGGAAGGAAGGGGAGGTGCAAATAGCTTGCGGACAGCTTCGCCGGGAGGGAGCGAGACAGCATGCTGGACGGAGGGGAAACCGTGGAAATAGCTTGGGGAGAGCTTCGCTGGGAGGGAGCGAGACAGCATGCTGGACTCAGAGGCTTTGACACAGAGAAGTCGTTTGCACAAAACAAAACCTTGCTTCTGTGTAAAACGTCCTCTGTGTGTAAAAGTCTCTGTAGAGCTGAAAAAATGAATTTTGCAGTGAATGCGCCCATAATATTCATCTTCCAAAAAGGTGCTGGCAAGAGGCGAAAGGGAAATAAACCAGTTATTACTCGAATTTGTTTGCTGTCGTTTTGCTTTTGGGTTCTCAGGCCCCCCCTTGTTTTTCTACTTCTCCCGTTCGATCCATTTTTTCCGCGGATGGATTTCTGGTGAGGTACAAATGGTCCAACTTCACCTACCAGGTAGGTGTCTTCATTTCCAGGCCGGAGGTTTGGGGAAGTGAGACGGGCATAGATTGCCAAAGATTAGATAAAGAGGTGCAGAATGCACTGGTTGGTGGCCGTTCAAAACGCTGTTCTTTTTCTTTCACGTTCAAATCGCATCAAATTACTATGTTGTTTTGAACCATTTTCCGGTCCGTGGCTGCCATGGCAACTCTCAAGTCTACATATATCAACCAAAATATGTCCATAAACATGATTATCTATATCATTGGTATGTGATGTTTCTGAAACACTTGAGGTTACTGGTGATTTTTGGCTTCCGAAATGGACGATGATGGGTATCCCACATCTCCTGTCCAAGGTTGAGAAGGATCCAAGCTCTTAAAAGGGAGACTATCGTCTAGCTAGCCAAGGTTGGTGATGGATGTGTGACAACAGCGCGACAAAGTTCAGTTTAATCATGGCTTCATTTGTTTTGTTGAAGCTTGTGATATGGGGATGAGGATTTGCCAGCTATTTCAGCAACCACAAACAATGGGGGTTCCCATCAATGACAAATTGTGGATGCCTTCAGGGCCCATAAGACCATAAGAATCCACAATTCGAAGTGAGAAAACTCTATGGCCGCACTGGGATGATTCCTCCAGTTGACCAGCTGGGCCCCTGTCCTTCCGTCATCAAACGTGGGCTGGAAAAGACCCCAGCAATAGTGACCGATGATTTCCCTGCCACGTTTGATGACGGAGGCTATATCGACCTGGTCGTTTTCTGAAAAGGTCCCAGATATGTTAGAAGTTCATGGTCTAAGTTGTCAGGCGTGAGGCCAATGTTTAGTGCTAGGGGAAACCAATGCAGAAGTCTAAGAGCAGGACATTCTTCATCTTGATCTGCCGGAGTCGTAAAGTCCTCTGGCCCGGGCGCCCTGGAAGTTCAGGGAATCGACTTCGCAGCCACGTCGTTTCCCCTGGCAGATTGCTGGCCAACTTATGGCCGATTTTTATGGCAAAAATGGATTGGATGATTCAACGAGTGGAATTCAAGGGCATTTTCAGATTTTTCAGACAAACCAAAATATAACTGGATTATATAAAATTGATTATATGATGTTATATGGTTAATCCCATCCCCCTATGCTATTATGGTTGGTGGTTTCAAACATGGCTTTTATTTTCCATAATATATGGGATAATCCTTCCCATTCACTAATATTTTTCAAGATGGTTAAAACCACCAAGCAGTATTAAATGAATGGAGAGGTTCGATGTTCCCCTACCGTTACCATTCTTCAACAACCAGCGGATTGGCAAAGTCGATCCTGAGGACAGGTGGCCTTTTGCAGATCTTCATGGGGGTCTTCTTCACCTTCGCGGCTGTGTCTTCTGGCTGGGACCGCAGCTTTAGAAAATTGGAGAGATGTAAATCATTTGTGTACTGTACATGATAACTGATAACTCATATATAGATAATTATATTTATATACTTATAAAGATCTTATTGTGCTTCATTTTGTTATATAACAACTCATGATACTTATTTTTACTTGATGATATTTGTATTGATTTGTTCAATATAGATGTATAGAATGGGGAGAGATAGACTCCAGGCAGGTCGTCGCCCCAGAGGGAATCATCAGCTTTGGTTGGTCACGTTGGTTCGTTAATGTGGTAAACCCAACATTTAGATATACAGCATACCCCAAATGCTTGGTAGATGCTTGGTAGATGGTGTATGGTGTATTATTGGGTTACCAGGTAGTTATCATTATTACCCATAGGATCCATGTATGGTATATATGCTAACATTGGGGGTATATTGATGGTAAATGTTACCATATATAGCATACATGGATCCTATGGGTTATTATGTGATTTATCCGTGATTTTCGGGTCCACAAATTCCCAAAAAAAAATCCGGAGATTTCTCTCGATGTCGATGTTTTTTTCGCCCCGCGGATCATCCCAGCACGGGGAGATGATTTTCGTCGACCAGGACATGGCGAGGAAGCGCTGAAAATCTCACTGTTCAGAAACAGAGCCATGAAGCCCATGACATGTCATGAACAGATGTTATCAGATAGCTATTGAATTCATAGTTGATATTGGATGTTGGATGATGTTGGGGTTACCATGTTCAAAAATGGCTGCTTACCGGCAATCAAACATGGTGTGCTGGAAAATCCACCATTGAGCTCGATCATTTTGAACACGCCCAGATTTTCTAGTTTAAATGCAGATTTATGGTGTACTTCCCGTACTTCCCCAGCTAGCCATGCTTGATTGCCGGAGGGGATTATTCATTTTCTTTGATTTGTCCTTTGCTTAATTAGAAAAGATATGGACACTAACCATTTTGAAGAGATGAATCATTGAACTGTATCGGCAATTTTCCATAACTTTGGTGAATTACCAGAGGGTAACCCATCATTTCTCTTGGTTACTCCCTAGAAGTGTCCCAAACAATATTCCACTACATCCCATGATTATCCCATGGTATCTCCCTTTTCTACGGGTATCCGAAAAGGCAACCCTTCGGCGGCTGGTGGCTGCTGGCACCTTCGCTCTTCGTTGGCTTTCTGGGTGGTGGTGTCTACGTGGGGGCCTTCTCCTTGATCGCCAAGGCGGGGGGAGATTCGGGAAAGTGATGAAAAGTGAGCATTCAACTCAAAAAAAAGACCAGTTTTGATGAGTTTTGTTGATATATCGCCGATTTCTGGCAAGTTTCATATGGATAGCTGCAGGGCTTTGTGCCTTGCTTCTGCAGGGTGTCTTGAACGGGCAGGGCCTTGGCTTCTGCAGGGCTTGTGGGTTGTAGCTTGATAGATCTCTGAATGACTTTTTATCGTCGGTGAAATCAGTTAGTTCATACTACTTCCCATTTTTACCAGAGGTCCCACACTGGTACATGTTGACCATTGTATATTACCCACTGAATGCCTATATACAAAATATATATTGCTCGTAGCATACCTATGTACTACCTCTTTACGACTCATCTACTACCAATATGATCAATGTCGTATCAACTCCCGAATTGACACTACAACCCAATACTGTATACCTAATACCCGTGGGCCACCACAGTCGCACCACAAAGAAGGAGGGGTAGGAAGTGGTTACAGTGGCTGTGTCATATACGTATAGAAACAAAATACATATATAATCATATAATCATATATAATTACGTATATATATATATACACATGGTAATATGTATATGTATATGTCTGTATGTGTATCTGTATACGTATATGTATATTACTCATATTTTTAGAGCAACAAACACATGAGTTTATATCCATAGCTATAGATAGATGGATGGATGGATAGATAGGTTGGATGGGTTCTGATTTGGATTTAGACATAGATTCAGATTAGCTTAGATAGGTAGAAAGTAATATATATATATAATCCCATCCACCTATATCATATGAAACACCACTAACATGGGACCCCAAGTCATGAATTGAATAGACCCAATAGTAGTAAATCAGTATTTCTAAGAGGGTAATTGTTATGGTATTGGGGGACGGGATTATAAATAAGACAAGATGGGACGGATGGACAAACATTAGATAAAGTGAAACAATCAAATATACATATGTATATATATGTATATATATATATAGATTGGATAGCTACCTAGATAGACAGATGGACAGGCGGACGGATGGATAGATAGGGATATATGTATATATGTATATCTACATATCTTTG
Organism: Cladocopium goreaui; assembly: GCA_947184155.2. Classification (NCBI taxonomy): domain Eukaryota; class Dinophyceae; order Suessiales; family Symbiodiniaceae; genus Cladocopium; species Cladocopium goreaui. The sequence continues at coordinate 201,574 of CAMXCT020000798.1, read as the reverse complement.
TGGAAATTATGGCCCCCAATGATGGGACCCCAATTTCCTTACCACTTCCATATACTCCCATACTATTTCCATTTTCGAAACCTGGGTCCCAGGGGTTCCCTTATCATTAGGGGGTCAAAAAAATACATGGATACATGGATACATTCCGTTATAGATATATTTTTTCACTTATGGATGTAAACATTATAGATAAATTTCCGTTAGATACATTTCCGTTATAGATACATTTCCCTAAACAGATATATACCATTTAGTTCTATGCATTTCCCATTAAAACAAAACCTCCATGGCTAGTTCGGGATTTTCCCATTGCCAGCCACATTTGACATAGACAGACAGACAGATAGATGGATAGACAGAGTGACAGACAGACCAACATACATGTTACATATATGTACATATAATATATATAAATATACGTATGTATATACATACATACATAGATAGATAGATAGATAGATTAGATTGGATTAGATTGGGTAAGATATAGATATAGATAGATAGCCTCTTGACCCGTATTCCCATAGCACTCTCATACTCCTCCCATGTTCGAACCCAAAAAATCCCCGTGGAGCCAGGAGCAGAAAGCCGAGTTCGTGGAGTTGGCGCTCTGCTCGGCTTCCGTGGCGGACACCATCGGCATGATTTTTGCCAACGTCCTGGGGCTCATGGTACCGCGGCAGAAAAATCAAAAAGCCATGGGAAAATAGGGGGAACGATGGGGAAACTCTAGTGAAATCTATGGTGAAATCTAGAAATATCTTGGAGGATGACAATAGGAAACACTTGACATTTCGGATGGTCATTGCTGTTCCTATTTTTCAGGGTCTTATTGCTGAATTGATGGGATCTGAACACCTAAAATGTGTCCTAAAACATCCTAAAACCATCCATTCAAATCATGCAATCCTGTGGCCAGACTTGCTGGAAAGAACCACCAGACATGCGGGATTTCCTAGCTCTCCAGGTTTGATTTCTCGAGAGTACCTATGACATCTCGTTGGCTAAACCACATTTGTTGACTGTCAAAACCCCAATTTTAGCTGATGAAATCCAAAGTTCGGCTGATTAAATCTCATCTGATTAGATGCGAAATTAAAGTGCTCAAATCAGAGTGTGAGCTGTTTTTCCATCAATCTTCAGATAGGAATAGCCACAGCCCCATCTTCCAATCATCCCCTGAAATTGCAACGACCCCAACACTCACACTCTGACGACACTGAGGCACAGGGCTGTATCTTTGGCATGATGAAGGTCTGCCTGGAGATTTAGCCATACCAAAAATGGTGATTCAAAGGATTCTAAAGGATTCTAAAGGTACATAGGATCCATGTATGGTATACATGCTAACATTGGGGGTATATTGATGGTAAATATTACCATATATAGCATACATGGATCCTATGGGAAGGTACATAATGGACTGAAAAAGTATAATGTGGGTAAAACATGGTAAAACCATGTCATAGAAGGAAGTTTAGAAGTCAAACTTCCGACAATATGGACAGATGGAAAAGCAGAGGTGGGAAGAGTCAGAGACGAGAAGAGAAGAAGAGAGAAGATCAGAGAAGAGAAAGAGTCAGAAGAAAGAAGATGCAGTTGCGTGAAAAGGTAGAAAAGTCGCGGTTCAATGTGTTTTTCCAATGATTTGTGGCTCTGGAGAGTCGAAAAGGAGGCTCGCTAAGGCCGCGGGTGCGGAGCCAGCAGGCCAGATGAGAGATGAACAATTGCACGCCGTTGTGGCGCGAAGCACATTTCCAACTCAAAATGTACAAAACACTTCATGCTCGAAGCACTTTTGGAATTTGATGGCGAAAAAGTGCACGCCGTTGTGGCGCGAAGCACATTCCGAAGTCAAAATATACAAAGCACACCAACGTCGGACCACTTTTAGAAGTTGCGATGTCGAAAAGGTGCACGCAGTTGTGGCGCGAAGCACATTTCGAAGTCAAAACGTACAAAGCACCTCAGTCCGAGCAGTTTTAGAAGTTGAGATGTTGAAAAAGTGAACGCCATTGTGGCGCCCAGCGCGTTTCCAAGTCAAAACGTTAAAAGCACCACATGTTCGGACCACTTTTGGACGTTCAGATGTCGTTTTGCGTGGCAGGTGCGCGGGATTGTGCACCTTGTCAGAGCGACCCGTGAGGATTTTGCAGCAGTTTCAAGAGTGTTGGCAGGCGTGGGACGTTTCAAGAGAATCTGCAAAGATGCATTTTCCTGTGGCAGGCGCAGTACAAGAGACATGTTCATCAGAGATGTTAGGAGGTCCGGGCGCTGATTTCCTCAGAGGGGTTGCATTTGGAAGATGATTTTGTGTGTCAAGTGCAGCACTTCGTATGACCTGGCCTCACTTTTTCCTGGCAGGCGCAACACTCTAGAGACATGGACTGGAAACATCGCAAAACGCTTTGGCACGAGGCCGTCAGCTTTGCACTCAACTTTCCATTATTGAAGGAAGTCTCGCAGAATTGCTTCGTTTTCGATGTTGTCAACTTCACAAATTGAGGAAGTCTCGCAGACTTGCTTCGTTTTTGACACTATCAAGTTCACAAGTTGAAGAGGTCTCGCAGAATTGCTTCAGTTTTTATGTTGTCAATTTCGAACATTGAGGAGGTGTGGTAGAATAGCTTCGTTTTCATGCTTGTAGATAGACAGATACATACATAGATAGACATCTACAACTACCGTTACAACTACAAATGCGCATGCAAATATACAACGCTACATTGCACTACACTAATTAGACTACACTGCTCTAAGCACACTACACTACACTACACTACGCTACACTACACTACACTACTGTTACAGCTACAAATACACATGCAAATATACCACGCTACATTGCACTACGCTAATTAGACTCACTACACTACATTACACTACATTACACTACATTACACTACATTACACTACATTACACTACATTACACTACATTACACTACATTACACTACATTACACTACATTACACTACATTACACTACATTACACTACATTACATCATTACATCATTACACTACATTACATCACGCTACATTACGCTACATTACGCTGCATTACACTACGTAGATTACATTACATTACGCTACATTACACTACATTACACTACGTAGATTACATTACATTACGCTACATTACACTACATTACACTACATTATACTACAGTACCCTACAGTACACTACATTACATTACACCTACAACTACAACAACCACTACTACTACTAGTGCTGCTGCTGCTGCTGCAACAACAACAACAAATACTGCAACTACTGCTACTACAGCCACAACTACAATTATATACACCTACACTACATTACATTACACTACACTACACTCATTACACCACACCACAACTACAACTGCAACTGCAACTACACTACACTACACTACACTCATTACACCACACCACAACTACAACTGCAACTGCAACTGCACTACACTAATTTCACTACAACTACAACTCCACCACGCTACACTACAAGTACGACTACAACTGCACTACACCAGACTACATCCAGCAGTTGTGGTGAGGTGACCACTGCGACCATTGCAACCAGCCCAAAAAACACAACTCCAGCCACCTTTGGGTCCATCAGTGGATTCGCTCTGCCATCCATGATTCACAACAACCAACCCCTCCTATAGGTTTCCTATTTCTGAAACTTCCGCCGCCGCCTTGTGCGGCACCACGGGTAAAACCAGCACATTTTTGATGGTTTATACCACCTATAAAAATGGTGATTTGGGGGATTGTTTATGGCATTATTTGTTCGGCACCTGCGGGATGGTTACACAAACCCCCAGTGATGTTGGTTAGTTACAACCCCTAAAGCCAACAGTGATTGGAATTATATATCTATAATGTCAACCCTGGATTAATAAACCCAAACGGTTGTTTAACTGGGAAGGTACTATTTAAGTATCAGATGAAATGACTATTGGAGGAGTACCCCCTAATAAACCATGGTTGATTAATCCGAAGTTGACAGTACCAACTTAGTTAATATAAATCAGCTCCAATTCCCATGAAATGCCCGTTTTTTCATTTTTTTGTTGGTCAAAGCGACCCAAAACCTTGACATTTCGGCGAAGGTGCTGGATACCAAGCCAAACTTCACCTGTGGCTACGACATTTGGGACAACTACAATGGTGCCTCGGCCATGGTTTCACCCTACCGAGTGGGAACCGATTGCAGCAACATGATAAACGCTGAACAAAAAAAATCAACATGATTGAACATGATGGAACATGAAAATTTTATGAACAAACTATAGTATCTTGGGAGGAAAATGATGGACAGATTGAACTCTCCTAATTTTTGTTGCTACTTTGCAGATACCCCTCTTACCACTAAAGAATTGCACTTCCACAGATTGGCAATCTTACAGACCTTTGAAGGTGTTGTTTCGATGCTCGAAACATGCCAGAACCCCACAAAAACGTTTTTAAAGCGGCTGTTTGTTCTGCGACATTGCGCCACAACTCCGTTTTCACTGTTCCAACATCCAGCATCCCATCTGAATTATGTGGAGGTGAACATCAAAGTCTTTAGTTCCGAATCTTTCGCGAACAGCTGACATCGCAACCAAAAAGTAATCAGTAAATTGCTGTGAAAAACAAATAAGATAAGTACCTCCCAAGGTTTGTTTCGGCTGATCGACCCACTTCGGTGCACCTCCCGCTCTCTCCAAGGAACTGTCCATGTCCCGGTCTACGCCACGCATTGCTTCCCCGGTGTCGAAGGCTAAAGGCGCCTTTAGTTCCGAAGCGAAGCAACCGACCCAACAGAAGCGTGGGGAAGAAAAGAGGGTTTGGCCAAAAATGGGGGATACCACAAAATCATGCCATTTAATGGTGAAACTACTATAATGTGGTTCTCAACCATGAGCTTTGGAGCTTTGGGGGTACCCTTTGTCGAGCCAAACACATATGGGCAGTGCCCCATTTCAACCCCTGCGGGTTCTTGATTCACTTATAGTACTATAGTGTTATACTATGTTATACTGCTTGTTTGGGATGCCTATCACTATTTTTTGTTTGACAGCCCACCAAGCTGCGCATGTTGGGCAAGTTCCATGACCTCGTTGCGGTTCGCGGCGCTTCGCCGCAGCTGTTTCAGCTTGAGCCACTGGGTGGATCCGCGACCAGTGATTTTTCCACCTAAGCTAAGCACCAGGGAAAAGAAAGCAAACAGCAGCACTTTTGGAAAGGTTTGCGAACTTTTTCCCCTACTTGAACGGTTTTTCCATCCAAATTGGCGGACTCTTGCAGTCAATAGCCCCCCTGGCCTTGAAAAAAGTTTCGAGCCACCTCTACTCCTTCATCGCTTCGTGCATTCGTGCGGCGGCCATGAAGGATCGCCTGCGACCGTATCGAAACATCATCGTGGCTTGCTGTGAGGTAGTTGGGGTGGTTGACCTGGAACCTCCAACATTTTAAAGCAGACGCATAGACCATGTGGCTTCCATGTTTTGGAAAATGGATGAAACCCCAGCCCTGCAACCCGGTTTAACCACTTGAAACCCAATAGAATCTGGATGGTGGGTCCTTGCTCGCTATCTGTGAATTATGTGTCCTGTGGGGTCGATACCATGGGACATGACAATGTCATTCCATTTCCATAGATTTTTTATTGTTGATGATCTGACCTTGGACCTTTCCTTTATTATCCTTTCTTGGGGAAACTGAGGCTTTCTGGATCTTGGGTCTTTTGAATAACTTCCTCTATGTCGTGATGAACGCTGGCGCCGAAAACATCAACGAGGCCAGTTCTAGGGCGGCAGGAGGCAGCACGTTGGTCTGGCTCCACAGGTGGGGTAGCACAGGGCCATGGTGAAGATCAAAGACGATCCCTTGATTTGGGATGATTTGGGGATGTTTGGAGAATGTTATCCCAAATTTGGAATGGCTATATATAAATATCCCAGTTTTTTCCATGTTTGGGGATTATTTGGAATGGCTATTTTGAGATATTTATATATTGCCATTCCAACTACAGGTCGATTTTCTTGCTTTCCCGACGATCTTTGGAATCGCGATCGCCTGGCAGGCTGGAATCGCTTTGGTCTACTTGGTCAACGTTCTGCCGCGACCTGGATGAACGGTGGTTTTGAAAACACCCAGGGGGATGATCTTTTTGAGCATCCCTCTGGGTAGCTGGATTCAATGCTGTAGAAAAGCAACGCTCCCAAGTCTAGCAACGGATGGTAAATACCACCATCCCCAAGTTGGTTCTTCTTTAAATTTACTATATAGGTTTACCACATTTTCAATCAGATTGGGTTCAAAAACATTGACGAAAACTGCGGCATCTTGATATGGGTATGGTTTATCTGGATACCACATCGTAATCTACCATCTGGTTATTTAACATAGCCATGGAAAATCCACCCATTTTTAATAGGTAAACCATCTATAAATGGGTCATTTTCCATGGCTATGTTAAATAACCAGATGGTATCATAGTATTATCTCCCCATATCTCCCCATATTTTCCATGGCTGTTCCACCGCCATCGTCTCCTTTAAAGGGTGTCAGCCATGTCATCGGCTGAGAACGTTGCTGGTGAAGTTGACTGGTCCGTACTGGTTCCACTACGTCAGCTACAGGTGGAAAGGGGGAGTGGTTTGAGGTGCCCAAAGATCCACCAAAATGCAGGGGATGTAATGGTATGGAAGGTGAGAACTACATAGACTAATCATAGACTATAACAATTTAGGATAAGATCTATGACTAGAACCTATAGCTATAAAATGCTATAAATATCATAGATGACTCAATTTTGAATTCGAATGCCAGCTTCGATGACTCAGAGGTACATTGGGATGGGGGGTCCGTGTGCAGGACCATTTTCAGGCGCCAAGGTGTACCAGCAGCAAAGAACGAGGATATTCACCAACATAGAACCGATAGAACATAGCCTCTGGTAGGCCCTAATGCGGCAATTGAATATCCACTATTTTTTAATGGTGTTTGAATGGGTCCAATCAAAAATGGTGGATTTTTCATGATTTTTCCATTGCTATGGTTACCATTGGTTGATTGCGAAAGGGTACCCAACTTGTTGAGAGACCCCCATTTTTTGCTCAGCAGAAGTTTGGTCTAGGATTTCACCATCCCATGGAATCACCATGTTTTATCCCGTAAGGAAGTTCTAGAAGGAAGCACTGGCTCTATGGTTCTATTGCTTCTATGATTTATCATGATTTAAAAAAGGGTTCTATCATGTTCTATCCCCTAAAATTGTAGGTTTCATGAGTTTCATGCCCTTTTTTGTAGCTTGAAATCCCGGCGCAGGTGTCGAATCAACTTTAACTCTGCATTGATGGCCCTGTGTCTGGTGATCGTAGCTTGGGGTCAGAGCACTGGTGTGAAATTGCTGGGAGAGTCTTGGCGACCATAGCCGGGTTGCCGTTGCCGTTGCGGTGCAAAACTTGGGAGAAAAAAGCAACGATATAAAGTGGATATCATTTGGGACATATCACCAACATATCACCAACAATGTCAGATATGGATTCAGAATGATTGGGTCGAAGATTGGTGATCACCATATCAGATATGGATTCAGATATGGATCATTATGTCAGATATCAATTCAGAATGTACGTATGGCAATGAAGAGTTCGCTGGGTCGAAATCAGAGACCCACGCTTTGAGAAGTCCGAAGCATCGCAGACTCTTGGGACACCTATTCACATCTGGATTCCTAGCTCGTGCTCCGCATCAATGAGCTTTTGGGTAGTGATCATGAGATCAAGACATGGATCTTGTTTGCTTTTAACCATATATTAACCATATATTAACCATATTTCACTGTAAGATGACGTAGATTCGTCAGGTTTCTTGGCCCTTGAATGACCTGGGTTTTCTAGTTGGTCGTCCGATCGTTTTTTTGGAACGGTGAATTTCTCCCGACTGAACTCCCTCGATCTTGATGATCTCGATAAGCAAAATGGTTAGGAGTTCCACTGAAACCATTGGTTTTCCAGCCACATCCAATTTCTTTCAGCATCCATGCATCGTCTTGTTGCTTTTGAAAAAGCTCATGGCACTTTGACAAAGTACAGGCGGTTTGTCACTGGATTCTGACAACAATATAAATACGATAGATCTATAGGATATTCTAGGATCATCTAAACATATCCGTATGACGAGGATCATCATCCTTCAACAATGGCCACCTCATTTCCGGTTCAAAATAATCATAGCAGTTTCCAGATGTTTCCTGACAGAACGATTTACCATCTGGTTATTTAACATAGCCATGGAAAATCCACCCATTTTTAATAGGTAAACCATCTAGTTCTATGGGCCATCTATACCATGGCTATGTTAGTCATAACCATTTCGGGTCATATCCTTTGTGATTGATTCTTACCGAATCCGAACATCCGGCAGTTTCTAAAATTGGCGTCCCCAAATTCATGGCTTTCCCGAAAAAAATGACCAACAGCCATAACTTGGATTCTCGGATCCGCCACAGAAATTCACCTTTTTTCATGATGAAAAGAATTTTCATCAATACTAATCAATGATCATGAAATTTTCATCAATCATCCCAGCATATCCCAGCATCGCTATTTTGATCTATGCCATCAACATGACCACCGTTACTCCTGGGAATTCCGATTACGGATCTGCCTCCAGGTGGCCATTTGTTCCTTGGCCTCGGGGATCGGTGAGGCGTCGCTGTTAGCCATGGCCAGCTTCTACGAAGCCAAGGCGCGGTGGATTTTTTGAAAAAGAGGACATCTATTTGTAGCTGCAGCCATCAAGAAGATAGACTAAAGGTCATCTTTAGTCAATTCCTAGCATTTTTGGTTTGGATTCTATTTTTTCTAGTTTTTGGGAGTGACTATATTAATATTAATGTACGGGGAAAATTGCAGTACATATTCATGGAATTTAGCGAAAACAGCGACATATCATGATGGAACATTGTAAGAATATTTGGCTAGCACATAATTGAATTCAACCAACAAACATGGACAACACTGTGGTAAAACCCCCAAAAAACAACCTGACCATCACCAACGACTTACCAGAAAACAGGTGGGGAAAACATATTCCCAAGTGAACTTGATTATTGGGTTTAGCTAATATTGTGCTGTTAATATGGGCAATTGTAAGAGGTCAACTACTAAACTTCGCCAAGAAAATTGGGATTGGTTGGTTATGATCTACACATAATTAGATAACAACTGTTAGTCACTAGTATAAAGTCCCTATTATATATCATCATTGTTTTCATATTATTACTATAATAGTGATAAACTATTGTTAATGATAATCTATGCAAATGTACAATAGTGAATGGACAGCAACTAACTAATACAATACGATTTCATCACCAGCAGTGTGGAGCAATGCCCTACCATCAGGATGTGGCCAGCCATGATCCATGAAAAACGTTGCATTGACGTCCCCGAAACGGGGAAGATTGGGAAAATGCGTTTGAGCAATATATAATATATATATAACATATATATATAATATATATAATTATATTTATAATTATATATATAATTAATATAATATATATATATTATTATATATATATGATATAATACATAATATAATATATAATTTAATATATTAAATATAATATATAACATATATAATATAATATAATATATATAATATATAATATATAATATATAATATACACATAATTTGACAAATCAACCAAATTGTCATGTCAGTGACCTGCAATCGGTGGGGCTAGTCATGCTTGAAACCTTCTTTCGGAGATGCTCTCCCCGTTTCGCCAGATTCTGCTTGCAAAACACTTGGTGAAGTCCCCCATTTTGGTTGGACCAAAAGCAACTGATGGATCCAATCAAGACCCCATCAAGACCCCTAGATATCATTAGCTTGATTCAGCTTGATAATATCATTTTTCATATCTATAAACTGCCATAGCCCAGATTTACTGATTCAACATTGTTCAAACATGTTCAAACACCAGATTCTTTCGTTGGAAGCAGAATTTTCTCCATTCTAGTAGCACAAACCATTCCTACTCCACTCTCCCGTCATCACATTGACAATATCTGTGCAATTGGATATATATATATATAATTGGATATTAACCTTTACAGATCTTCAGTAAGATCTCAAGTTCAATATTCTATTTGATCGAATCGAATTGCATGTAAACCTTCACATATTTTCACATTTCACTAGTATGATCACCACCAAAAACCCAATCCCCAACATTAAATACCACCACAAAAATCCTGTTTTGGCATTGGATCTATTCATTTAATTTGCTGACATTCTTCAATCTATCTCATATGATTTCGGAAAGGGGATTGTCCAGATAGCCCTTCCATATTGTATATTGATTAATTCCAGAATATATTTTATTGCAACTTAGGGACTTCAATCTTCCAACATATTCCCCGTTTTATGGGGATCAATTCCCCATATTATCAAGTTAGGGGAGAGTCTTGTTTAATCAAATTATCCCCCTTATGTCCGATAAATTATGAGATTTCACTATGGATATAGGGGGAGAACTTGATTTTTGTTCACCAGCTTGGTCAAGATTCAGCTGGATATCCCCAGTTATTATATCACTGGATATTACCACTGCAACTGCGGGAATTTTCTCAAATCAGCTGTGGTTATGCTGTGGTTACCCTCTGGTAAACATTTACATAACTATGGAAAATCACCATTTTATAGCTGGGTAAATCCACGAAATAAATCACCATTTTCAATAGCAAACTGTTAGTTTACCAGAGGCTATATCATATTAAATCCCATTAAACCACCATTAAATCCCATTAAATCCCAATAAAATCACCATAAACTCCCATTGAATCCCAATAAAATCACCATTAAATCCCAGAAAATTCCATAAAAGCACCATAAACTCCCATTAAATCCCATAAAATCACCATTAAATCCCATTAAATCCCATAAAATCACCAGAAAATCCCATAAAATCCCATAAAATCACCATAAACTCCCATTAAATCCCATAAAATCACCATAAACTCCCATTAAATCCCATAAAATCACTATTTAATCCCATAAAATCACTGTTAAATCCCATTATTATATGGTACCCACTGGGGATCTTCCGCTTCCGCTGGTCCACCAGCCCTGCCTGGCGGCCTGGTCCTCGGGCACCGGCTTCGCCGGCATCGCGGGGTACGCCTGGGCGCTGGCCTTTGGCGCGGCGGACACGTGCTTCCAGGCCATCACCGTGGCGAAAGATCTGAGGGTTTTTTTTCCTATGAAAATGGTGATTTATAGCGGATTTATGGTGATTTATAGTGGATTTACTCATTAAACATCGTGATTTTCCATAGTTTTTTGTAAACATTTACCAGAGGGTATATTGAACTATGGCCATTTAACATGGATATCATGGTAATCATCCTTTTTCAGATTTTCAGAGAAACTCACTTCGTTTTATGGGTTTTATTTTTTTAACATGTTTTTCTAAACCATAGTTAATGATCCCTTCCCCCCCAAATGTCAGAGGATTTCTGAAATCACTGATGCATCAGCTGATTTGATCATTCCCCCGAAGTCTAACAATGGTGATTTAAACAGTGAACATTCACTGAGTCAAGCATCCGTCTCAACATGGAAAGTTCAGGTTTTTCAGTGTTTCACCTCCACTTGAACTTTCATGTTTACATCTGGCTATATGTGGGTTTAAAGATGTTTTTTTTTTTAAATCATGGTTTCAGCGATTTAAACCATCTTCAGTCCAGATTCATCTGCTATTTTTTTTCACCAGATGATCTATCTACATCTAGCTAATCAATTTCCATGCTAATCAAATGCTAATCATTTTCCATTTACACCAGATGATTTTTCATCAGCTACTAATAAATCGTTCCATGCTGATGAATTTCGGATGAGGTGCAGCTCATGGTTGCGCTGTGGATTCCCATTGCCTGGCACCGCGACCGAAAACATCACAGACATGCTGGCACCAGGAACCCCTATAGATATCTATAGATAAATAAATATATATATATACACACTATATATATATAGATTTATATAGAGGGACTGTGGGGATTTAGGTTTTCTTGGTACTGTAGCTATGCACATGTTTTGAGGGTAGGGTTGAGAAAGGTGCCCAGTGGGCTATGACTTTCCTGCAACTCCATTGGTTTCAAGCAGGTTGTTGCCTATATATATATGTGTGTGTGTGTGTCTTGCTTTGCTTCTTCAAATCACAAATTCAAATTTTCCCCGTCCAAGAATCACAATGGATTTTGCACTTCCGAGACCCCTTTCCACTGTAATTTCTGGGCCCTACAAGCTATCCATGGCTATAGATGGGCAAAGTAGGCAAAGTACTTTTGTTTGTTTAAGCCTAGGCCCAATTTTCTTGAAAAGGTCAGCGGCTAGCTAATTCCCATTCTTGATTCACCCCTCATGTTTTTTCCTTGGTGAAATTCCCCAATTTTTGCTGGATTCCTTGCCAGAAGTTGGCACTTCGCACTTCGAATCTACCGAGGTCCCTGACCTTCTTCTACATCCTGGGACCGCCCTGGATCGACAAGGCTTTGGTGCCGAAAATTTATGCCATGAATTTTTTGGGAATTCACCCATGAAAGTCATGAAAGTTTGCAAATTCACCAGTCAAACTCAGCAAACAACACAGAGTTTGGTGCAGGGATTTCACCTTGGAATGCACCAAATTCACCGCTGATTTCAAGATGAACATCTCGAATTGATGCAGCAAAATGTCAGGATTTTTACCAACAGTTGCGCGCAATTAGAAGAGAACATGGGGAATCAAAACAGATTCGACTTTAATTTTTTAAATGAGAGAGTAGCAAGTAACAATGCAATGCATAGATTTTAAGAGAATGCACATGTATTTTGATGTATTTTGTTGGTGAAACGACGGCGCCCCACGTCTTGGTGTCCACAGTTTGCAGGAACGTGGGGCAGATAAGATTGTGGCCTGTGACGACGGCGAGGTGGGATGAGTCAAGGGATGTAAGTGATATGATGATATGATATGATATATTCATATCACATGAATTCACATGATATCCCTTGAGATCTTCACATTAATATTAATGATCATTATATCAATGATCATTATATTAGTGATCATTATATGACTTGAGAACTTCAAACTAGATCATCTCAATATTGGTCATCCACTCATCCTGACATTGACGGATGATGATCTCTACTGAATTGACGAATCCTTTGACGAATAGTTATCGTGACTGCTTGTTGATGTTTGGATAGACTATTGGACACAAATGAGAATATCACTGAAACAAGTGTTTCATTGTTCGTTGAAGATGCTTTGCATTTTTCTTCCCTTGCCAGTTGTTTTGCCAAGGTTGCTTGATGATCTATAGTGAACTAACATAACTATGGAAAATCACTGTTTTTAATGGGTAAATCCACAATTTCTATGGCCATTTTCAATAGCAAACTGTTAGTTTACCAGAGGGTAGCCACCCCAGCCCAAATCTTGACGTTTCGTCCCAGAAATAGGTTCGACATGATCAACCCACAGCCGCCCAGCCTTCCGATTAAATGATTGCACCATTTAGATATTTTATATCCAGAAAAAACACTGTTTGATTCAATTTAAGTTTCATCTCCATTTCATCCAGTGTTTTTTCTCCATTTCATCTCAATCAATCTCCAGAAAAAAAACACTGTTCATCTCCATTTTATCAAAGACACTGGTTGCCGCAGTTCAGTGAACTGCTTGTCATGATGAAGCCCTCAACCGGTTCAACCTTGCCATCGTGAATCATTAACAATAAACTTCTACCTAATCTATCAGAATATATACTGTATATATACTGTATATATACTGTATATATATATATATTACATAATACCGCAGAGTACATTATATCCAAAGATTATGTTCAAAAGACTCAAAAGTCATAGTTTTTAGCCCAAAAAAGATTCTGACCTTTTGTGACTTTCTCTCGGGGTTTCTATGCAGTAAATATATGATCGACCTAACTTCCCGTGGTTTCACACTGGCATCGGCCATTGGGGTTGCTCTGCCCTGGCAGATCTCCAGCTCCGAATCTGTCGCCTCGGACATGGGCTCCGACACCACGGAACACAGCGCTTCGGAGCTGGTCACGGCGCAGCTCAGCAGCAAGGACCGGGATGCTGAGCTATGGCCGCCATGGCCCTGTTGATGGTGAAAACTTAGGGATAATGATGATTATATGATTATGCTAGCCAGATGGGGATTTATTTTCAGCATCCGGAAAGCTACCAGCTAGTATAATGAGATGGGATAGAGGCATTTTTCATGGCTCATGCGGGATTTATATGCATTGTAGATGGTTATAGAGTTACAAACATCTATAATCGGTGGGATCCCAAAGATTTATATGGTTTACAGATGTTTATAGATATTTAAGGATATTTCTATCTATAGATTTATAGTAACCATCCTTTTGGGACTACCATTATTATTAGGATTAATATGGATTTATTTTGAGATAAACATTTTTATACATATATACATTTATACATATATACATATACATATAATATGATTATTGGAGATTTAACCAAAATATGATCATATGGGGACTTATATCCCCTTTGCTGCAGCCCATTTCTAGCCGAATCATAGTCACAAGGGGAGGAGAATTGTATCATTTCATGTTTTTAAACGGCATTTATTGTATTTAAATAATTCACACCCCTTGTACCCGGGTTGTTGGGAGCAAGTCTGTTTTGACAACATTTGCTTTATGGCTGTGAAATTGTGATTTAAGCCACAAAATATGAGGATATGATGGGGATGTGACAGGGACATGATGGGATCCTATGTGATATCTGGGTGTATCTGAAAACTGGGGGCATACCCATAGAATTGCCATTTAGTAGGAAACATGATGATAAACTCATAGGATTTGGGGGTTATTTTGTAACGACGGGGATGTGACTGAGGAATAGGTGATTCATTCACCCAAACATGGATTTGGCCATCAATCATGGGGAGTTGACCTCTTCTTTACAAAACACATATGGAAACAGAACTTGACAGATTGGTGCTGCCTGGTGTATTTGTATTTTTTTTTTTACACTGGCCAAACTCAGGGTGATTGCTGGAAAACATTGGTTAGTTTGAGGTGTTATCCAACATGATACAAACTGAAAACAAGATCCCATATCGTAGTAGTAGTAGTAGTAGAAGAAGTAGTAGAAGAAGTAGTAGAAGAAGTAGTAGTAGTAGTAGCAGTAGCAGTAGCAGTAGCAGTAGCAGCAGCAGCAGTAGTAGTGGTGGCTTGTCAGAACGCATCCTGCACAAACCACTCAATCACTAAGCCGTACTGGGCCCTACCAACGTTGAAGCAGCAGGAGCGCTTTTGCTTCATCCTGGGTCTTTGGCCTTACATGGTCCCATTGTTCTTGGTCTATACCGCAGAATACACGCAGCTCGGACAGGTAGAAGCAACCATTTTTTGGGGGCAGGGGAGAGTTCTGGGTGGTGGTTTCAAACATTTTTTTATTTTCCATAATATAATATTTATATATGGGATAATCCTTCCCATTGACTAATATTTTTCAAGATGGTTAAAACCACCAACCAGTTGGGGTCTGGCAGGGGAGAGTTGGTTTGATGTTGTTTGCCAGTGTGAAATTGACCCGTGGGAGATGGCCATGCTCCTAGGATTCAAGCGGGCTTTTGGGCTGCCATGGGTTTTCCAGTGACCAACCGCGCTTCACGACATGCCTGGTATAAGTGCCTCGGCGCCTGAGAATGTCTGAAAGGAGAGCGTATTCAACCAACACGGCGATATTTTGTGGGTTGATGGGATATAGTACCAGCTTACATTCCAAGAAAACAATGCAGATTGGAGGCGTGCGGCATTCCCCACTTTTGGATACTTTTTGGGGAAACTTATTTGAGGAACTGATGATCTCAAGAAGGATCATTTGTCACCTGATATCCATCATCTCGACAACGTGACATCGGTTTCCCTGATGAGGTGGGCGAACTTCACTTATCAAATTGGTGTGTTCATCTCAAGGCGGTCTGAGATTTCGTGAGCGAAAAACACGTTCCGCGCATTCTGATGTCAGTGCAAAACATGGCAGGTTTTAATGAGTTTTAGTCTTGTTTTAGCGTTCAGAGTTCAAATTTCAGGATTCAGCGGGCCAGAGGATATGCTACAATTCCTAGAGTTCGAGTAAACAAAGACAAAACATGTATGCTGTGCGTAGTAGATCAGGGTGGATGGTGATGGCCTGGTGTTTTTTCAAAGCTCGGCTTTTTTCCTTGGGATTCTTGAACGATCCATGGATCCCGGCAGGACCTCTTTTGTCCTCATTTGCAAGAATCGGAGCCTTGGACCTTGGAAAAGCGATCCCGTAGCTAGTAAGGGGCTACATGGGACCGGTTGGGGACGGGTAGTGGTCACTGGCACGGATTCTCCAAGAGTTCTGCATTTTGTGTGGGATATTTCTGTCCGGTCGCCGTCCTTTTAAGCTATGCTGAGCTATGCTGAGCTATGCATGTTACACCTCAGGAAGCTTCTGTGGTTGGGAGGAGTTCTGCAACTTCTCATGGTGGGTTTCTTTGCTGCGGCTGCAACGACGCTTGGTCTCAAGTGTCTCAGGTCACACAGGAATCGTTGAACCTCCAAGATTTCAAGTTGAGCTCTGCTGTGGGTTTCAAAACTTCCTATGGCCAGTCTGACTACGGTGATACCGGTGATACCCGAAATGTGTCACTGGTGGGGTTATAACCCCAGGCAAGGCAGTAATGCAACCCCCACAGACACTGTCATTCCCTGAAGGTGATTTGAACATACAGGTACCTTTGGAGGATAGCTCAAGTCCCTCCAACAGCCCAGTTTTGAATGGAATCCTTGAGTTTACCATTTTAAAGTGGAAATTTCTTGAACATTTTCTTAGAAGTCCTGGCGGAGGAAGCCTTTCGGCAGCTGGTGGCTGCTGGCCCCTGCCCTCTTCGTGGGCTTTCTGGGTGGCGGTGTTTACGTGGGAGCCTACTCCTTGATCGCCCAGGACGGATTTCATCGATAGAAATGGGGAGATCATCTGGGATGATCGGTCTATGGATCACAAATGCTAGAGGTGAACATTTGGTGAACATTCACTTGAAAAAACACATGTAAGTCATTCAGATGAGGTATGTCGCGAACAGAATCTCTTGAATGTATTTATATATCATGTCATATCGTCATATCTATTCAGATCTATGGTATTGAAGCACTAGTAGGGATCCCAGGATGTCCCACAGCTGGTGTCATCCTGCCAATTCTTGGCTTCGGTGAATGGTACGTCGAGGTGCTGACCAGCGAAGCGCTTGGACAGGTTGACAGGTTAAAGGGTGTCCAAAAATATGATTTGAAAGGTAAAGCACAAAGTGGTTCATTATGTTTTATGATGTTTTATGATATATGTACTTAATTCGTTTCGACACTTTTAAAAAAGACGGCCAGGAATCACTAATTTGTGATATCCTCAAGTGTGAAACATGCCGGCAATATATTTCTCAGGAGCAAGATCCTGCATATGTGGAGCTGGCATTGTCGAGTGCCTCTGTTGCTGACACCTGGCAGTGAAAGAAATGTGACAATGATAGGCCCGGAGAGATCTTGTGTCGTCGTAGATTCACAGAGGGGATTTCCAGTGCTCCCTTTTTGCTTAACCAATACGTACCAAATGACGGTAAAGCTGTGACATGGCACTGAGATCGTCAGGATACCTTCGGCATCATTGTGGCTGATATTCTGGGATTGATCGTGCAAGGCTGTGTCTTTGGACATATGGAGGCCCCTCTGGCTGAATTCTGCAGGTGTCTATAGATCTGCAGGCGGTCAGCCTTAAGTTTATAAATGGAAACCACCTGAAAAGTAGGATAAACATCACTTGTCAGTGGCAAATGGCCGTTACTATTATAATGTTGGCTACTGATTAGTGTGGCCCTCCCCCTCAAGAATTTGCGGGTACTCAATAAATCACCATTTTTGACGACCCCTCCTCAACAATTTTTAGGATAGTCAACTTAAGTAAGGATTTCAATTGACATCAATCTACTTTCAATTGATTTTCCTTTTAAACCTCAAACAAATCTATTGATAAGAAAGGATGTCAATTGAAATCAATTTACTTTCGATTCATTTGAATCAAGTTTCCCTTGATTTTCCTTTTAAGACTCAAACATATCAATTGATAAGAACGGATTTTCCTTCAAAAAGGGAAACACAAGGGTTGGAGCCTCTTTTTTTGTGTTGTTGTTGTTGTTGCTGCTGCTCCTGCTGCTGCTGCTGCTTGGGCTGGGAGGGACAGGTGTGCACATAAAAAAAGGGTAAATTATATAATCATGGTTTTTCTTGGACCATTTTTTTCCCCCTGACAAAAATGGTTCTGAGAAAAAACTTTCCACAATAGAGCCCCACCATCCACAGGATACCCAATTATTTTGGAACACCATTCCACAATAGAGGTCCATCACACTAATCGTTATACTACATTATATGATATATCACATTAATTATAATCCACATTAATATATACCATTATATTATATTATATTGGATATACTACATTATATGATATATATATATATATTATACCAAGATCACCACGTGGAGATTATCACCACGCCACTTTTCCGTGTCCTCGTTCGAACGAGGACTTTTTCACCTTTGGTGTTTTCCCATATTTTCTACCTGAAAAAACATAAACATTACACTTGGAAACGCCCTGTTTGAATAGAGACATTTACTGTATATGCGGGGTCCAATCTTGCATTCTCGGGTTAGATTGCAAGAGGGTACCATATAGGACAGTTCAAACTTATAAGATTCGAACCTTCCCACTAATGTGACCCGCAGGTGCTGGATACCTCTCCTGATTTCAAGTGTGGCTACGACGAGATTTGGAGTCCCTGGGCGTTATGTGGTTCTGGATTACCATTTTGCTGCTAAATCGCGGCCTTGAACCTTCAAAAGTTACTGTGGGGATAGTTTGGGTTTAACCATTTGGACCATTTTTTGGCAATGGTGGGCTTTCCATATATATATAGTGGTATTAATTTTTCTGATTCCAAGAGAACTAACCATGTCCGTTTCTGGTTCCATATCCATTCCATATTCCATATCCATTCCATGTCATCACCCATAGAATTGGATTATGGGAAAATTTACAGGAAAGCCCTATATTTGATGGTAAAAACCATGGTTTCCTGTAGATTTTCCCAACAAAACCAATCCAGTGAATCACGAGAACCGCTTGCGCGTTCCTTGGGATTCCACAGCTGAGGTCACTTGAACCGCACCTTGGCTTCAATGGCCTCCAGAATGCCTCCAGAATTGGTTCAAGATGGCATACACCGAACAAAAACACCATACATCCAGAGAATCGGCTCTCTCAAAGTTGTCTCACTTGCTGACTTGTCCGATAGTGAAAAAACATGTTCAATCTGTATAGCAGCATCCAGCATCACATAGCCACTGCAGAACTTATTTCAGGCACTGTTGCTACACAGCACTATGCAGCCCATTGTTTCCCGGGAGTTCGTGGATGATGTTTCCATGGGAGGTAACCTGCAGCGGGGGCGCTGCCGAAATCGTCCCTCACACCTTGGGGCAACGGCCAAGAAAAGGTGTGCTGTACCAGGTTGTACGATGTTGTAACCTTATACTACCACCCAAAAGCTAGAAAGTATACGTACAATTTGCCACATTTTGCCACTATTTTATTGTACTGTTCTATCTTTTTGATGGTTGCTATCGTGGGTAAATTATGGTAAATGGATGACGTTACCAATATTAATGAACACCAGGACGCAAGAGCTGAGAAGATGCGAAAGCAATGGAGTGTGGCCGGCATCAGTTGAGTCAGTTGAAATCAGCAAGGTTGTCCAAAAGTGGGGTATACAAATATCTATAAAATAATAGAATAATATATACACAGTCTGAACATGTCGATGCTACTAGTAGAGTTTAATAGAGAAAGGATGATGCAATTTGGGGTTTCTACTTTCCGGGCAAAGGAATTCGGAGTTCTTCAACCAGCTTTCCTGATGGCTTTGGGCCGCCATCACGCCACTGATGGAAGACCAACAAAAACTCCAGGAGATATGTGAGATGGGTCAGAGTTCAAAGTGGAAACGAATACCCAATGAAAGCAAGGATTTTCAATGCCTGAGCTTGCAGTTTGGAGATTCTAATCCTTAAATTTGTAGGTGATGCTGATCCGGGATAAAGCTTGGATGATACATTCGCTACCCCCATTGAACCCCGTGGCCGGCGCACATCGCTGCCAGATCGTGCCCTGAATCACATGGGAGACCGTGGTGTGACGTGTGGCACCCGTTTGGTCAGGGGCCCCAGGGATTCAGCCTTGATTGTGTTGCAAGAGACTCAAGCATTCACCATTTCCGTTTTTCCGAAGGACCAAGATCCATGTGACATCAAACAAGTATATGTACATTATACTTACAAGTATATTATTTATGTTCTATTATATATATATGATATATATATATATGTATATATGATATATATATATGTATGTATATGATATATATATATATATATGTATGTATATGATATATATATGTATATATGATATATATGATATATATATATGATATATATATGATATATATATGATATATATATATATGATATATATATGATATATATATATATGATATATATATGATATATATATGATATATATATGATATACATATATATATATGATATACATATATATATATGATATATATATATGATATATAAATAATACTATATGTACAGACTACAAGATCACCTGCAGTTGCCCGTGGCATTTGTCACTGGTTAGCCTCGCCCTGTCCGCTAGGCAGCAAAGTATTGGTCCATGAAGATGCGGCTGTTGCTCTTTGCATCCTTCATGGCGTGGAGGCCGGACGATACGCACAGCTTGGGGAAATGGGGATCCCAAGCTCGCTGGTTGGTTTCATGGAACATCCTATGAAGAAATGGATGACTAGGGGTACCCCCATGACTTGGGAAACCTCCATATATATATATATATATCTACATAATAATAATCTTGGATTAAGGGGCCAATCATTAATACCACCACTTGGTGTTTGAAAAAAGGCGGAGAAAAAAGCGGGTGTATTTTGATTGACGTGGTCGATGATCCTTCAAGTACCATGGTTTTTTCCAGCCGAGTTCCTGAGAATTAATTCTTAGAGGATTCATCCAGGACTAATGGTTATAACCATTGGTTAATATACCATTAATAATAGTGGTCTGGTTGTATTAACCATTAACCATGGGTTGAAAGATTCGTTTTCACTAACGATTTGTTATTTTCATGGTCTAACTGTGAATTTTCCAGAGGATAACATCCATTTGAAAATAGAGCAGTGTTCAAAACCCCTGTTGGTTGATGATTAGTTCGGGGATTATATTACCCAATATGTTGTGGTTGGTGGTTTGGAACATTTTTTATTTTTTCATGTATTGGGAATAATCATCCCAACTGGCCAACTGGCTAATATTTTTCAGAGGGGTAGGTCAACCACCAACCAGTTGTGGATTATACTAATCCAATGGGGGAATCCCCATAACAACCAGTACGAATGACAGAGGGATTTTGAAGAATGTTGACAGGTGTATTGACCAGTGAATCCTGAGAAGTAAATCTTGGTGTATTAACCATTAACCAATTAACTTAGTTAACTAATTAATACCATTGCTTACTATAAATATACCACTAGTTAGGTCATATCAACCATGAACCATTACTGTACCCATGGTACTGTATGACCTAAATCTTAGTGTATTAACCATTAACCATTAACCATGGTATACCACACCATTAACCATGGTATACCATACCATTAGCCAATCAACTTCCCAGCCGCGGCCTTCAGATTCCGCCTGGCGCGCGAGAGTTCGCAGCAGCTGAAGAAGGCACTGGCAGAGACCGAGGCGGCGCATTTCGTCCGGGGACCCGCCCTTCGTTGAGGGATGGCGTTTGTGGGTCCCTGGGTTGTGGTCATAACTATGCTAAGGGGATATATAATGATATATAATGATATATATATATATGACTATGACTATGACTATGTATGACTATGTATGACTATGTAGTAAGTATTGTGCAACTATATGTATATAGTTGTTTGACGATATGATCGTCAGTATACGTAGGCCCGTGACGGCGTCCTGATGTGGTCTGAAATCAATGGTGATTTTAGCGGTGACTTTATGGCATGTTGCTGCGATCCATAGCCCTTTGGGGTGACTCATCTTGACCCTCAGGGACTTGGCAGTTTTGAAGTCCCATCCCTCCATCAGTTTGCTGCTCTGGAATGAGAGGCATGGTATACTAGGGCATGTTTGGATAGCCTTTCAGATTCTTGGGGGCCCATTGTCGTTGCAAATGCAACGTTAGTTACCGTTGGTTACAACCCCTCCAGTGGTTGGCGCCTTGAAGCATTTCTCATTTTTCATCATCCGGCAACTGAGATGATGGTCACGACTTTCACATATTTTCCTAAAATGGGGGTGGCTCAACCACCATCATAACCATCGCAAAATCCTGCAGAAAGGCCTTTCAGTCTCGAGGGCTCATGCTGCCGGGGCGCCTAGAGTTTCATCGTTTTCGTACCCCGAAAAGGTGGATATGGCGATTTTAGGCTACTTTATTCTATATAATGAGATAAACCATGGGATTTTGGGTGTCCCCAACATTTTCAAACAGAGGCATATTAGCCTTCTGCAAATAACATAGATGTGGAAAAATCCACGACGCACCGTTTGTAGATCGATCATTGTCCTGGGGAAACGATGAGTTTTCCACATCTTTTTGTATGTTGACCCTTGGGTAGCCATTAAAAAAACCACCAGATCAAAACAGTCAGGAAGTGTTAGGGGGACAGGATCTCTTCCAGCGACGATGTTAATGTGATACGATGCTAAGGAGTTCTTAGAAGTGGGAGGATCATCACACTTAGTGGTTAATGACCCTGGTTGATAAATCTACATGTCCTTGCTTAGCTTCATCTTGGTAACTGATTTCTAGCTCACCACTTCCTATCCAACTCACATAGATGCCATAGACGCCCCAGAAAAAGATCACCAGCGTCCCAGGGCGGATGCCTTCAGAAGGTCCGGAATCCCACGGACCGTGGGATTCGATTCCCGTCGATTCGTCCGAGACTTTTCCCCGAAGATGAACAGCACAGAACGGCGTTTTATTATACAATGCTGGTTGGTGGTTTGGAACATTTTTTATTTTTCCATATATTGGGAATGTCATCATCCCAACTGACTTTCATATTTTTCAGAGGGGTAGGTCAACCACCAACCAGAATGGATTTCATGGATTTAGCCTCTGGTTATTTGTTACACCAACGGCCATGGTTTTTCGATGGCCCCTTTGCGTTAAATCGATGCTTTACCGTCCTGGAGTTCATGGGATGATCTTCTTTCAGGTCACAAATTCACCAGGCCTTACCAAACATGACTTGACGTCCCAAGCGTTCTGCTCAAGTTGGATGGTTGGTCAGAAGCCCCAGATTTTATGACATGTTTATACTATTTTATACTTTAAATATCTGAAAAAATCATGAATTTCCAGCTCATTGTTTCACTTTAAGTTTCTATGTTTGCAAGTCAATCTGACCTGACCCAGCGGCATTTAATTTTTTTGTTCCAGCCCCTCGGCCACATGGGTTGGTCAGTTCGTCAATGTTGGTTAATGAATAGGAGCTACTCCCATTCCATCCAATTGGTTTATAATATCATACGAAATGGATCGACATGGCAAAAAAATAGGGGCCTACCTCTCATTTTTCTCTTACACCCAAATATATTATATGCTACATATGCAACTATATATATACACGTATATATCCTCCCATCAAATCCAAACATATCCCATTGTTTAAATCATTTTGGTCAAATCAGCCCATTTCTGCACATACCCCAAACAATCCCGTCCAATTTTTGGTGGTTAAATCTCTATTGTCCGCCCAATTTGAATCCATTTTTTTGACATTGTCGGCACACTTGTTTATTCAAAACTTCATGTTGATCAACTCCAACTCTGTTTTGGTTTATGCAATTTTGATTGGCATTTCTGAAAAAAGAATGCCCCATTTCTTGATGATCAAGTCAATCAAATCCGACTTTATTTTGGTTCATGTCCCATTTCCGTTCGATAGGTTTGTCTGAACATGTCCGAACATAGCGTATCCCCAATCCACTGATGAATCATCACATTTCCCATGAAATTGCCATTGGGGTATACCCCACCATGTCTCCCCATTCATAGATGTGGAACGACACATGGTCTCCTGTTCGAAAAATGATCTCCATTCAAGGTGGGTTTTCCACATCTATGTTACCCTCTGGTAACAAACAGCCAGACATGACCCATAGAAAGTTCGATGATCAAAATGATGATTTCCTAGGGGTACTGAAACATGGTGACATTATACCATGGTAA
Organism: Cladocopium goreaui; assembly: GCA_947184155.2. NCBI lineage: Eukaryota > Dinophyceae > Suessiales > Symbiodiniaceae > Cladocopium > Cladocopium goreaui. The sequence goes on along the minus strand of CAMXCT020000798.1, from coordinate 177,099 downwards.
TTGTGGTGATACCATATCATCACCTCTTGTATTCATCACTTTTAGGTACATTTACCATCATTTACCAGGATTTACCTATAATCTTTATATAATATATATATATATTCATATATATGAATATCTACATATATATATGACTGTTGAATTCATGCGGAAACTGCCGCAGCGTGAGACGCTTCTATGGGCAGGGCGGGAAAAAACATATATTACATATAGTATATGGTATATGGTATATAGATGTATATAGATATCTATATACCATATACTATATTCATGGTGATTTTCCACGTCGCAGCCAGCGTTCCAAAGTCAATTCCCACGGGTAGGTGGCGTCGCTGGGCCGCGGACTTGGCGTTCCAGCGCTCCGTGAGCGCCTTGCGCCCGGGGAACCCAGTCCGGACTGGTTCATAGAACTAGTCGATGCTGGTTGGTTTAATGGGATTTTATGGGATTTTATGGTGGTTTAAGGGGATCTCATGGGATTTTATGGTGGTTTAATCGGATCTCATGGGATTTTATGGTGGTTTAATGGGATTTAATGGGATTTCTTTGGATTTACCCTCTGGTAAACGTTAACATAACTATGGAAAATCACCATTTCAATGGGTAAATCCGCTATAAGTTGCCATTTTCAATAGCAAACTGTTATATTACCAGAGGGTAATTATCCTATATTATCCCTTTTGTGGAGATCCCAAATAAATTAGATCGTAAAACTTCCTATCACATATCATATATCATGAATCAACAATGGTATCTTAATGGCTCAAATGGGGGATTCCTAAGTCATCGGGGTATCCCAATAGCTGGATATAGCTGGATGGTTTATTTCATTGAAAATCCCTGAAAAAAATGGATGATGACTAGGGGTACGCCCATGACTAAACGGAAAGCTCCTCCATATGGCACAAAAAAAATGGATCATGACTGCTTGAGGATATGGTGTAGGATATGGATATGTGATGATGATGGATCATGATTAGATAGCCATCATATTATTTTGTGAAATAAGAATAAATAGGATCTCTGTAGGGTATCTAGGATTGGGCATAGCATCCAGCATGAAATTTAATACCTTCCATTGTTTGAAACTATTTGTGAAGATCATTTTAAGCCAAAACCAATGCCATTGCTGGTGGATGTAGGCGGATGAAGCCACCAGTCAGGAGTGTTTTAGGGTCATGGTTGAAACCATATCCAGATGGAGACTCTAAAGTGCAACAGCAGGGCGGGACTTGCTGTAACCACACTGATGCCAGATATTGCGATATTGTTTTGGAGTATCTTGGTATCTATCCCAACTATATACAGTAATAATTTGGTTGGTAAATGACCGGAAATAAATTGGGTGAAACTTGCAAGGACAAGGACAGAGTCAGCCTGAGGGCTGAAACCTTTACCATAAACTTCTAGATGGGAAACCCCAGAGAGTATCGGGAGAACTTTGGCTTTTAGAGTACAACATTGGCCGAAACAACCATGGAATTGAACATGCTGGCCCTCATGTTCAAATCATTTTCGGTTTGATTTCCATCATATTTCCAATGGCTGCTTCAACTAGTCAATAGATATTCTTGCGTTTGATATCATTTGGGTTACTCATGGGGGAACCTATGCATGTTGAGGATCTGAAACCCTTCCATTTGATCCTCCGGTTTTGCCAAAAGGAGAGTACCCCCATTCCATCCACTGGCTTATCTTCACCTGGTGGAAGACTCCACAAAGTGAGCTTGAAAAACCTCATTTTCAGACACCACATCATATTCTTATACTCTTGGCTTGATACATCCATAATTTGGTTAGGAACGAATCCCCCTTTGTAGTTCATATATATATATAAATGTTGCTATATTACATAGAATTCTGCATTGATTGGGGACAAAAATCCACCATTTTGCAACTTCACTAAATTCCATCAGTTTGCTACAGAAATCGACTTTTGTTTTGCTCCTGAAAATCACAAAATTTTTCCGCAGCCACCGCCCAGTGAGCCGCACCACGGGTCCTGGACGCGTGCTGGCGGTGGTCTCTTCCATTGAGGCTCGGCTTCCCGGTGGAGCACGAAGAGCACGAAGGTATGAAAGCAGCAACAATGGTGGTACACTGATGAAAGTATGGGGATATCATAGATTACTGGTTGGTGGTGACTGGAACCATGGAATTTTATGACTTTCCAAAAAGATTGGGAATTTCATCATCCCAACTGGCGAACTCCATTATTTTTCAGAGGGGTAGGGCTCAACCACCAACCAGCATAGATTATAGGATATCTTGTGCATCTGGATGAACTAGAATGACCGCGGTTTCTCGTCACTGGAATGATGAGGAAACCATTGGTTTGTTGATGAATCAGTGGTTTGTATTAATGGTTGTACCATCTAAGATGTCCTTTTCCCACTGGTTTGTTGATAGAGGGTTCCTAACCATTCAACCGACAAGATGATAATGATATCAAGCGACAACCAGGATAAATTTGGATTTTACTGGAATACACTGGGATCTGTAGATGTATTTAGTTGACAAATGGGCATAAATCACACCATTTATGGGGATTTAATGGAGATTTTACCATTTTACCAAATAAGAAATGGTGAGACATCCACCCAATATATATGGGCCACAAGTGAATAGATCCAACAAAACTCCAGGGTTTTGTTTGTGGTGTTATTTCATGGAGTTATTTCATTTTAGGGAGACAAGGGATTAAACACTTCCAATTTCAATGAATTTCATACATCCGACAATTATTGTCCATTTCATAATTTCAATCAACATTATTGTCCTTTGTACTATTTCATTCATCAATCCTTTTTATGAATATGGCTTTATCTCAAAAGGGTGGCAAAACACCGATTCACCGTCTTGGATTGCCATGGGTCACATGGGGATGGGCGGCTTATCCGTGGATTTTTCTGGGATTTTCCATGAAATAAACTTCCATATATGCATACCATTTCTATTGGGGCACCCCAGAAATCTGGATTTGATGGACCCCAGATGGGTGGATTTTAGTGGAATCCGTGGCGACGCCGTGTCAGGAGAAGCGCCAACGCTTGCTGTGCATGGAAGCCTTCTTGAGGTCTGCGCCGCCTGCGTGCATCAAAAAGCAACCACGATTGTGCTACGGTGCCAAAAAAAAAGGGGCCATAAAATGAAAGTCATGGGGATGTAACTTCTGAATAATTCCCCATTTTTTGAAGGGGGCTTGAATTGGCTTGGAATGTGTGTTGAAAGAGATGGATGATCGGTGGTATTGTTGGCTTTGCCACAATTGGATGATGGGGATATCACGGGTTATGTCTTGTCGCCAAATATTTGTTCAGAGGTTTCAATGTCTGTTCATGTTCCTACTTGGGAGGACGATCACAAGATATCACAAGTAACTTTCCTTTTGTGCTGGACTGAAACCACCGATCAGTCTATGTTTAACAAGACCTGTTGAGAGGATTGACCATTATCATTATTTGATCAGTATCTACGCACAGAAAAGGGGGCCCGATGGAACCGTTGAAGCGTGGCGATTGTTCTTTTTGAGGACCTGAAAGGAGTCTGGTTTCAGGGCTTTAAAGAGCCAAAGGAATGAATACCAGCAACTCCAAGATTCCAAGGACCCCGTACTTTTGGGGCTTGACCCCCGTACGATCTACTCGTAGATCCCAGGTCTTAGATCAAGTCAAAAACACCTGAAATATGGTGGAATGCTCCTGAACACGACCAGAATTTTGTGCTGCAAGCAGTGTCATAATGACCTATACCCTCTGGTTATGACTAACAGTTCGCCATGGTTAAGCCATGGCCCTAATCGAAATAGATGCTTTACCGTTCTTAAAAACGGGTGGATTTTCCATGGCAAACTGTTAGTCATAACCAGATGGTAATTCTAGTGCCATCCTCCAATGACACTGATCGGATCTATTTTGGATCCATCTTTGGAAGACCAAGTTCCAAGTTGGCTTATAATCAATGGATTGGTCTAAGGGAAAATGTACAGGAAAGCCCCATATTTAATGGGAAAATCTATGGTTTCCTGTAGATTTTCCCTTAAACCAATCCATTGATATAATCAGTCCTAAGTTGGTTTATGATTCCATAGACAATAGAACACTATGTATGTCACCGGAATGATGGTTAGGATTCGGGGTAACCATCTCAACATATTCCTTATTTCAGATTAGTGAATGATTACTATATATTTAATATTTACCCATTAATTGTATATATATATATTTAATATAATCATCCTAAAGTAGATAGAATATGTGATTTTGAAAGATATTCACATATTTTAGTTTTGTTTTAAACAAATCCATATTCTACTCCAGGATGACTATGTATAAAACATTATGAAACCACCATAAATCCGTTCCCACCCAGCGTCCCTTTAGGTGGCGCATGGTCTTGCGCTGGAAGAGCCAGTCCCCTGTGACCACGTCGCCTCGAGGGCAAGTCACGAGCCTCAAGGTTGAACCATAGATGTCCTTTTCCCATTGGTTGGGAAAATGATGATATATAGATGGTATACCAAAACAACAGGTAAATGATGATAGATGGTTTTACCATTGTTTGAAGAAACCCCTTTAACAACAGGTTTCTATGATGATAGGGGGTATACCAGCTCCCGGCCCAAACCCATTTTTACCAAAAGGCATTGGAACCCACCAATTCATTGGGGAATGAGTTTTTGAGGAACCCATTTGTGGGGATTTAAGCCAGCAATTTTTGGGCATTCAACTACTGTTCAACTCGCTTTTTTTAGGGGGATTTGACACCTTTTTCCCATCATCAAACAGTTTTTTTTTAATGAACGACTGGGACTACTGGGAAAGGTCCTTTGAAGCGACGCTGACGACGCATCACCAAAATGGGTTCTATTGCTGGTTTGTGAATGATCGTTTTTTTTGGATCTACCTAGATACTGATAGATCAGCAAGATATGTATACGTGACCAAGGCGCTGGCTCAAGACATAGCAGCTCAGGGCGACTGGTTCCATCCATGATGTCATCCTGCTGAAAATTCAAGCCAAGTCAATCCTCAACGTTTGGGTTTTGGCTGATTTGTAGCAATGTTTGGGGCTCCAAAAAAGAACTTTTGCTTTTGACCCATGGATGAAGTTCCGAAACTCCAGGATCCCAAGAATTCTCGCAGAACTGGATCAGTTGGATCAGCACAGCAGTGTTTTCCACGTCAGATCGAGAGCCGTTTTTCTGTACCGCTTCGCCGTTTTTGTACCGCGGAAAATGACGTGGGAAGATCTCAGACAAGCGCCCCGATGGCACCGAGATACAGACGGGGGAAGAGGTTGGAAAGCAACACTGTTACCCTCTGGTAATTTAACATAGCTATAGAAAATCACCATTTTCAATGGGAAAATCCACTATAACTGGTCATTTTCAATAGCTATGTTAAATTACCAGAGGGTATATGCTGGAAGTTACTTGGAGGATCATCCCACGAATTGTAGCTGGCGAATTGGTTTATCTAATAAGATCTAATAAGCCTGATCAGTAAGTTCCCCTTGGGTTATCCTATAGGTGGACGAATCCCAGTTACTAACCACCTCTACGAGCACATCGCAAGGCTCTAGATTTTGGGGAATGCAAGAAGTGAGATCGTGGGCAGTTGCCCAGATATGGATCAAGCAGCATATATTATTTGAATGAAACAAGAACAATAATAGTGACACTAGAAATGATAATGGTATAACTTTGATACTGTAATGCAATAGCTGCTTTTTCTCCAAGCAGATCTAGAAGTCCAACGCTTCACAACTTGACCGAGCCTGAGGAATGTTGGGGGTGCCTTCATTCGCAGAAATCAAAAAAACAAAATTTGAGCCACTAAGATCACTGTTGATTCATGATATATGATGATATATGATAGGAAGTTTTACTACCTAATTGATTTGGGATCTCGACCAAAGGGATAATATGGGATGATTATCTATGAACCTAATGGGATAGGTTGCGAGCTAGCTTTCATGGCTCATTCTGTTCCAACCCCCCCCAGTCTTATAACTTTCTGGACCCGTTCAATTGATGACAGGGAATTTCACACACTCATGTCTGAACTATAGATACCCTCTGGTAAACTAACATAACTATGGAAAATCACCATTTTCAATGGGTAAATCCACTATAAATGGCCATTGTCAATAGCTATGTTAAATTACCAGAGGGTAACTATAGTATGAATGCGTCCCTGTGAATGGCAGAGGGCTTCAAGTTGCACAAGACACCTGCGGTCAACATTATGCAGAGAATCATTGCCATGGGGGCTTGGGAAATGTCAGTTGGAGAGACAAGCTCTGTCAACCCTGGATTAGTTGAGCCACCAACTAGTTACAGCCCAGGGAATCACCAATCCTCGGTTTGCAATCTTTTAGATCCTCTTGGAAAGGAAGCTCATTTGTCTCCAGTATCTTTAAAGAATTTTAAAGACCGCAAGACTTGACACCAGTACTGCACGTCTGATCAGAAACCAAGGGGTTTTCAGGCTGCCCTGAAGTCCATCCCTGTAAAAATGAACCAAGGCTGTCTTCCTCAACCCTGCCCCCATGGGGCTCCTGCGCGTTTGGCACCTGGCTGGCCCTTCATGTGGCCTGGCAGAGCCAGGGATGAACTCCGGCGCTTGTTTTTGCGGCGGCGATTTTCTTGGGCAGATTTCACCAACAAAGATGGTGATTTAACCAACAAACAGTATCAAACAGTTGTTTTCAATCAAGAACTTTTGCCGGTGTTCACCATAAACTGGTTTTTCATCAAGTAATATCAAGTATCAAACAGTATTTCACTTTCACAAACAGTATCAAACAGTATTTCACTTTCACAAACAAACAGTATCAAACATGGTTTTAACATGGTTTTAACATGTTTGATATTTATAATCAGAAATTGAGTTATTCGGACGACTTGGGATTTCACCGTTACCTGGGGGAATTTTCGAAGCTGGTTAAACCATGGATCACCATGGAGATTTACCCTCTGGTAATTTAACAGTTTGCTATGGAACATGGTCATTTCTAATTGATTTACCCATTAAACATGGTGATTTTCCATAGTTGTGTTTGTTTACCAGAAGGTAACCAATATGGGTCAAGTCAATAGGGTACCCCCAATATGGCATAATGTTGTCTGCTGGGTCATGGCAGAAATGGAGCGAAATGGGTCATAGATTTTTCCGCGCCCAAAAACATCACAGAAGTTGCTGTCGGATTTTTTTTCGGCACACTTCAATGAAGTTTTCCGCTGAGCTGATCGATGAAGGGTTCAACCACCAATCTCATGGATTGATTTGTACGGGAAAAACTATGGCTTTTGAATCATACCTCCCAAAGAGGGGTTTCCTGAAAATTCCTTCGCAATCCGAAAAAATCCCATTGAATCCCATGGGTTTCACCTGGTTTTCCTATGTTTTCCCCACGAATTTCATGGCCTTCAGACCTCGCATCCCCAGGCTGTTGCAAGGCGCGCGTCCTCACCAAGGGAGCCGAACTGAGACCGGATCCATCCTGGTGGCCGGAGCTGGGACGATGCCACTGGCCGCCTCCGCCATGGTGATATGGGAGGTTTTACCGAATAAAACCCCCTTAGAAGGCAATACCCTCTGGTAATTTAACATAGCTATTGAAAATGACCATTTATAGTGGATTTTCCCATTGAAAATGGTGATTTTCCATAGCTATGTTAAATTACCAGAGGGTACATTCAGAGTCATTGTTAGATTGATTTATTGCTCAGCATTTGTTGTTGGTGAGTTGGTTGACTAACCAGCTGCTTAGTAGCCATTTGTTGGCCCGCTGTGTGATGTCGCTGTCATTTCTTTTGCATGATTTCGGCAGGAGATGGCAGGAGGTGAGTTGGGCCTCCAATACAAGAACATGATTAATTCACTAGCACCCCTGGCATTTACAAGCACGGGAGCAGTCGTTTATCCGCTGTTTTGTTATTGTTCAGTGGACATAGCACCGATGCTCTTGCGGCAACGGATGTCTTTTTCAAACTCTTGTTGCCAACAAAACACACAGAGAGTTGGAATTACCCTCTGGTTATTTAACATAGCCATGGGAAATGGCCCATAGAAATAGATGGTTTACCGTTCTTAAAAATGGGTGGATTTTCCCATGGCAAACTGTTAGTCATAACCAGATGGTCGTGTGGGTTGCGAAACCTCCACACAACTCTCCACAAAACTCCGATTGCGAACTCCTGGGGGATGTCTACTGATGTCTACAACCTCCAAGGCCATTTGGTGGCTCAGTTGCGATCCAACGCTTCTTGGCACGCGGTGACCAAGTCGACAGTCGTGACAGTCGATGGATCATAGCTGGGGGAAGCATCCCAAATTCAGCGCTAGTTACACTAAGCAATAGATTCACCACTTTTTTCAAAGTGCTCATAACCATGGTTACAAGCCAAACAGCTAACCATGAGCTATATGAGTCACCACCAATCATTGAGGACAACTATAAACTATTCGTGGTGTTCATTGCTCTCGATGAACATATGTGGGGAATCCACAAGTTTCCATGAAAGGTGAATTTCAATATATACAATTAGAGATGTATAATTAATTATAATTATATATACACATTATTATGTTTATTATTACATATATATATATAATATGTAAAGTCGTTTTATTGTGTGAATCTACTACTAGAGGGTATCCTCAACTTATCACCTAATGATTCATAATTCATACCGTAGAATTACCAGATCCTCCATCCTTTTGGATCCCCACAACGGATTTCTGGGACCTGGGATGGACAAAAACCACATACCGCATGAATTTTCACCATGTTTCGACCATGACAGATACATATCTCACAATGCATATATATATATAATTATATATACATAATTATATATATAATTATATATATAATTATATATATTATATGATATGATATGATATATACGCTACATGCGTGATATTGTATACACTATATATTATATCATATTATACGATTTTTCCTATATATATATATGTATATATATATATATATATGTATATATATATATACACAAAATCCCATTATATCCCAAATTCCAAGCCTCCGGGCCTCCGGCAGCTCCGCAAGCCCTAGGAGCCGTTTCTGGCCCTGGACCGGCTCTGGGCGTTGCTGCACTTGCGCCCGGAGCAAGCGAACATGGCCACCCCGGAGGGGAAACCCATGACGCTGGCGGTGAAGAAAGGCCATGGCTATGGATATTGTTTGATGTTGTGACTAGACACTAGATATAGATAGATATAGTGCATATGTATATATATATATACATATGCACATATGTATATATATATACTGTATACATTTTTTTGCTTTCTGAGTGATGGTGACTTAGACTAAAGTGACTAAAGAGGAGTCAGACATGGTATATTTACCAAGAGTTACTGCATCCCCGAAATCAGCAAGGCTTGTGGGCAAATATACCATAATACATTGATTGTATGGGTTGTCTCAATATTGGGACCGCCGTTCCATCTTATGTTGCAGGAAATCAGTTTCAACTGATACAAAAGCGGTGAATTGGGCGTGAATACACCACTTCTCCACAAACAAACACCATATTGTTGTTTTTATCTCTTCCAGCACCCCTCAGACTATTTACACATATTTGGGAGTGTAGAATTGGGGGTGTTTAATATGAACAAATCGGGATATACACCCTACAGCTATGGTTACATATTGATTTACCCCCAAATATGACCATGAATTGGTGGTTGATTCGGGACACGTACCCTCATAAATCACAAGGTGTATGTACCTTGTTTTGGCTCAAGTAAAATAGGAGTGTTGCAATTTTCTGATCATGGTAGCGGAGCGCTCGGTTAAGCTCCAGTAGATGCAAAACCTTTGGATCCCCATCGAAACCCTTGGTGACAGAGTGGTAAGGTTGTGGTACCGGTTGGTTAACAGGTTGTTCAGGATCCGCAGGTTGCAGAGGTACTTCGGCCACTTGGGGCAGCACCTACAGGACTTGGTGCAGACGTCGGAGTTCAGGCGACGGCTGCTGAACTCTCGGTTGTCTCGACCGGGAGTTGCATACGCTGAGCCGGAATTGCCTGAGGAGCCGTGATGGCGACCATGGAGGAGATCGTGGCGCAGATCCAGACGTTGCGGCAGGAGCTGCAGGAGAGCCGAAGGAGAGAAGAGGACCTGAATACCAGACTCCAGGCAGTGCAAGCTTCAGGAGCGGTTCAGGCAACTTTGGAGGAGATGGTGAACACGCAGAAGGCCATCTTGGAAGCATCTAAGAAGCCTGACAGGAAATTGACTTTGGTAGACAACCGTGGGTTGGCAAAACCAAACAACTACGATGGAAGTGCGGATTTCTTGCAGTGGAAGATCCGACTTGAAGCGTTTGTGGAGTCAGTCCATGACGACTTTGGGAAAGCTATGGCTTGGGCGGAAGATGAAACCGATCCAATCAGCACCTCTTCAATGTCAGCCGAGTTTGGAGACGTCAATCCTGCTCAGGAGACAATTCCAGACTTGGAAGCCAAGGATGCGCAGCTTTACGCAGTCCTTCAGACGCTCTGCGAGAAGGAAGCGTTCACGCTGGTTAGAAGCTCAGGGAAAGGAAAGGGCTTAGAGGCTTGGAGGAGACTTTGCAAGAGGTATGGCCCGTCGACAGGAGGACGCCGACGAGCGTTGCTCCGTAGCGTGCTCAGTCCTAACCGTTGTGGCAAGGTGGAAGAGTTGAGCGCAGCGGTCGAAATCTGGGAAGACCAGGTTAGACAATATGAGAATCGACGCAAAACTGATGGCACCAGGCCAACGTTGGATGAAGACATAAAGATATCGATCTTAGAGTCGATTTGTCCGGTTGAGGTTGAAAGACATCTTCAACTTAATCAGGCACGATTTGCCGATTACCAGGAGGTACGCAAAGAGTTGTCGACCTACTTGGAAACGAGGATCGGGCTGAAGCTCAAGGCAGGTTCGTACGTTGACACCGGAGGAGTCCAGCCAATGGACATTGGAGCCTTCGGTAACGACAAAGCCAAGAAGGTTTGTCACAACTGCGGAAAGCCAGGTCACTTCAAGTCCGACTGCTGGGCACCAGGTGGAGGAAAAGCTTCTTCGCAGGGAAAGTCTGGTAAGCAAGGAAAAGGGCAGAAAGGCGGTCAGCAGTCCAACTCAGGTGGAAAGAAAGGATCTCCGAAAGGATCGAAAGGAGGAAGCAAAGGAGGTGGAAAGACCACCAAAGGCAAAGACAAAGGCAAAGGAAAGAACAACAAAGGTAAAGGAAAAGCTATGGGCAATGTTGAGGCTGAGAAGGAACCAGAAGCTGAGGAGCAGGCCGGGTCTTGGGATGCCAGTGGATGGGAAGGTCATGATGAATCCGGTTGGAACAACTGGACTGAAGGCAGGGCTCAAGCCTGGAGGGTAATTACCTTTCTCTAGGCGCGTTGCACCGTTCCGCCATGGTGACCAAGCGGCATGGCGATTCCGACAGCTCAGGACTTGCTGAAAGCTTGGTTGCAGCACTAAGGAACCTCCCTCGTGGCACAGATGCCGGGTTGCGAGACTCTGGAACTGGTTCTTCCGGAGATCGCTCGGTCGACATGATGATGAGGTTGATCGACGAGAACTACAGGCTGCGTGACCAACTGAGGGCCCAAGGTGACCAGGAGCAGAGAAGCTCAGAACGTGACAGGAGCCGTCGAAGACGTTCCTCACCCCAAAGGGAACCAGAGCCCGAAGAAAGATCCCGTGATAGGTCAAGGCGCAAGCGGCATGACTCAAGGCCGAAGCGCAATCGTGATGATGGCCGACATGGGAGACGCAGGGCCAGAAGTGAAAGCAGCGGCAGGAACAGGGAGTTGGTTGACAGAACGGCCACTCCGAAGAATGCCGCAAGGCGCAAGAGCGAGACTCCAGCGGCCAGTGACAGAACAGTCAGCCGAACCCCAAGGGGTAGCGTTGGCGACTACTTGAAGAGTAAGGCCGACGCCAGAAGGGCTGGTGAAGCAAGATCTTCGACTGCCTCGGTTGGAGACTTGCCGCCCGGCATGAGGACGCCCAGGAGTCCTCCCGGGCCACCTCCGCACAAGCGGAAGAAGCTCGAGATCAAGCCAGAGAAGAAGAACGAGGTCGAGCCGGAGGAGCGCACCGACGCCAAGAACACGAAGCCCAAAAGTGAAGGGGCGCCAGCTATCAAGGCGAAGCCAAAGCCCAAGACGAACTCAGGGCTCACCAGCGGTTCACTCTCGGTGCTTCGTGGCACACTTGCCACGCAGCTGATGCTGGATGCCGAGAAGACCAATGACCCCGAGTTGAAGAAGGAACTTGAGCGCCAGAAGAACGAGCTACAGCAGCGTGCACCAAGAAGGTCAGTGGCGATCACGGCGGACAACCTCAATGACCAGTCATTCCATGATTCCAGGTACTATGCGGATGTTGCGTCAGGCAAGGCGCACCACATCGCTTGGAAGAATGAGAAGGGCCGCCGTCGAGCCATCTTGGACCGTAAAGATGGTGTCATTGACCGCGCCAGGGAGCGTATGCGCCTGGATGCGGAATGGCATGAAGAGCACGCTCAGCTGAACTCAGGTTCCAAGAAGCAAGATGTGGAAGGTCTTAGGGCCGATGTGGAGACCGAGATCATCGACGAGAGGGAGCGCGACAAGGATAAGCCCCTGGAACCTCAGAAGGAAGCTGTGGCTTTGAGCCGCCGGGAGAAGGAATCCTTCCGGCAGTTTCCCAAGGACGAGCAAGAGACCTTGGATAAGCCCACAAAGAGGAAGGAACAAGGGCCGAGAATCAGAGGGCCCGACTACTACCGTCGGAAGAATGCCGCCCGACGTGAAAGACAGAAGGCCGAGAAGGCCGAGCAACGAGCAAAGGAGAAGGAAGGTCGAGACCGTGACCGACGACACGGATGGGATCCGGAAGAAGATGAAGACGATGGTGGTGGTGACACTGAGAGTAACAGCAACTACCTCAGTTCGCTCTTGGCTCCTCTGGGTGGATCGCCTGGAGAGCCACACGTGGTGGAAGAGCGTGATGGATGGAGGAAGATTGAAGTGAATCTGGACACGGGAGCCGCCGCGACGGCGATCCCGACAGACTTGAACCTGGATGGACATGCCAGGACCCCACCACAGAACGTCAACTACAAGACGGCGTCAGCAGAGTGCCTTGCTGACGAAGGTGGTGTAGTGCTCAAGGGCACAGATGTCTACGGAAGTGCCAAGGTGTTGGAAGGGCGTGTGACAGGAGTCCACCGCACTTTGGCGTCAGGCGCAAAGGTTGCGCGACATCACTATATGGCGCTGGGAGCACATGGAGGTCAACTCATTCCCAGGAACTCCCAGGCTGGAAAGGAATATGCAGCCTTCATGGAGAAGCTGCACAAGAAGCACAATTGCATGACACCTGTCAAGGTCCGCAATGGGATCTATTTGATGGACTTTTGGATCGCACCGGGCACCTCGGAAGGCTCTTTTCACGGGCCTCCCGAACGGGTGTAAGTCCGGAGCTGCAGCCACTGGACGATGAAGGTGCTCCAGCCGCGTCGGCAGGAGACCTTGGTGGCGATGAGGCCGCAGAAGACGGCCACCAGTCTTCAGAAGAGATTGGAGAAGAGCAGAGGCAGGTGATCGTGAAGCGGTCCCCCGCAGATCCTACCGACCGAGAAATACAGGAGCACCGTGCTGCTGGGCACGTTGTTCACCGAAGCTGGTGTCTTCACTGCCAGAGGGCTCGGGTAACGGGCCAACGCCACAGAAGCGGTGACCCAGCTCGGGATGAGGATGGTAGGATGCCGTATGTTTCACTAGATTACTTTTACCTGAATTCAGGGCAGGAAAAGAGTGACGCTGATGGCATTTTGCCTTGCTTGGTTGTGAAGTGTCACAAAACTGGGCGCTATTGGGCAAACGTAGTTCCGTCAAAGGGTGCAGAATTGTTCGCAGTTGAATGGTTGAAGTCTTGCCTCAATGAAACAGGTTTCAAAGAACTATGCCTGAAGAGCGACAACGAGCCGGCGATCATGGCTTTGAAGAATAAAGTGAAGGAGGAAAGCAGGTTAAAGATTCATCTTGCTGAGGCGCCGGTGGAGGATCACCAGGCGAACGGCTTCATTGAGGTCGCAGTAAGAGAAGTGAAGAGACAGGTCAGGGCGATGCTGTCTGACCTTCAGGAAAGGCTTGGGTTCGAGGTGGAACCGAGTCACCCATGTATGATGTGGCTGCCACGCCATGCAGCCTACCTCCTCACCAGGTTCCGGATTGGACCGGATGGAAAGACACCGTATGAACGGACCTTCGGAAGAAGCTGGAGGATACCGTTGGTAAGTTTTGGGGAGCATATCTTGTTCAGGCCAAGACCCCCAAGAGACGGACGACGTCATGATCTCGCACCAAGAGTGTCCATGGGAATGTTCGTGGGCACAGGACTGCGCAACAACGACATCTTCGTCATGACGGCAAAGGGAATTGTCAAAGGAAATACAATCACTCGAAGACCTCCTGAAGACCAGTTCAAGTACGAGAATTGGAGTGAACTCCGGGGTGTTCCTTGGAGACTCCAATCGCGTGAGGCTGGCGAGGTTCGAGTTGACTTGCCAGTGGTTGTCGGGCCGTTGAGCCGACCACCAGCTGAAGAAGTGATTCCACGGAATCTTTATGTGACGAAGAGCGACATCGAGAAGTACGGTCGGACCCCGTTGTGTCCGGGATGTGAAGCGCAGTTGCTTGAGACAGGGCGCAGGGCCCACAATGCCGAGTGCAGGTTCAGAATCGAAGGCGAGCTCATGAAGTCCGAAGAAGGGAAGAAAAGGATTGAAGCAGCAAAGGCAAGAATAGAATCAGGGCGTCGCCCCAAAGCTCCTAGAGTCGGAGGAGGGGCAGACGAATCAGAGGTTGTGGAAGCTGCCAACGTTCCTGCGTTGGTAGGCATTCCAGAGCCTGATGCCGAAATGGCCTCGGGAGAAGCTGTTGGAGAACCATTGGAACGAGTCGCACCCCGCGAGCTTGAGGAACGAGAAGAAGAGCCAAGAAGCCCAAAGAAGCACAAGTCCGGCGCCAGTCGGACAAAGAGAAGCCCAGAAGCAGATGTTGAGGAGTTGCATCAACAGATGCAAGAAGAAGCTCCAGCAGGAGGAGCAGCTGAGTCGGGACCAATTCCGGCTGCCGGGAGCAATGACCCCCGGCCACACATGCCGCCAGTCGCACCTCCAGATGCTTCACCAGGAGGAGACGACATGGTAGACATCGGACATCTGTCCATGTGTCTTTGTTCAGTTTTGAGGGAAGCCCGGAAGAAAGGCAATGTGCAGAAGACTGTTTCAGAAATCTTCTCACCCCCAAGAGTTTCAGCGCAAGCTCAATTGGTCGGTTTGCGACCCGGATTCGCAATCGATCTTGAAACAAAGAGAGAGGATGGAGATCATTGGGATCTCAGCAAGGATTCACACATTGAAGACCTTTTTACGCTTTTGGACAAAGAGAAACCCAAACTTTTAGGTGGTTCACCGCCATGTGGACCATTCTCGCAACTTCAGAACCTTGTTGACGCCAGGAACCAAGTCCCCGCGTCAGTTAGGTCAAAGAGACTTCAAGAAGGTAAGAAGCACCTGAGAACCTCAGTGCGTGCTTACCGCGCACAGACGGACGCGGGTCGTTATTTTCTTCACGAGCACCCAAAGGGCGCACGAAGTTGGGAAGAGCCAGAAGTTGAAGAACTACGCAAAGATCCCCGCGTATACGAAGTCACAGGACCTATGTGTCGTTGGAAGATGGAGTCCTCCGATGCATGAGGCAAAGGCCTAGTCAAGAAGGAAACCAGGTGGTTGACCAATTCGCGACACATCGCGACAATACTATCTGGTGTTTGTTCGAATGTTGAAGGAAAGACTTGGCATAGACATGTGAACCTCATCAACGGCAGGGCGAGATCAGCACAGGTATATCCCCCACTGTTGGTTCGAGGAATACTGGAAGCTCTTAGAAATCAACTGGCTGAAGACGGTGAATTCAGTCAAGCTTTGAATTCCCTCGGTGCTGGGCCAGTACCAGATGCTGTTCCAGTCATCGACGAGGAACAAGAAGTTTACGACAGTTTGCCTCCCGCCGATTTGCCAGTCGCAGGACCAGTCTATGATTCCAACACCGGAGCGGAGTTGGATCTAGCTAAGGTAGCAGCTGCGAGACGCGAAGAACTGGATTGGGTGCAGAAGCAATGCATCTATAAGAAGGTGCCTGCAGAACAGGCACGCGCTGCTGGGAAAGTTCCCATCACAATGAAATGGGTCGATCGCAACAAGGGCGACCTGGACAGACCAAACTACAGGTCTCGGATCGTCTGTCGCGAGATCAAACGATCCAAGAATGCGGACTACATCCCAGAGCATGCAAGCTTTAGTGCAATGCCGCCACTTGAGGCTCTGAAGATGTTACTGTCACTCATGGTAACTCTCCGAACCTCAAAGCGCAATCGAAAACCTCTCAAGTTACGCCTACTGGATATCTCCAGGGCGCATTTCTACGGACATGCGCAACGAGAGATCTTTGTTACTCTTCCAGAAGGTGATCAAGAAGAAGGTATGGTGGGACTGCTGCTGAAAAGCATGTATGGGACGCGCGATGCCGCCCATATCTGGCAGCAATCCTATACAGATGTGCTGCTTGCAGCAGGGTTCAAAAGATCCGCTGCATGGCCAGCAATCTTCTTTCACGAACGCTTGGAAGCAAGGCTGCTAGTCCATGGAGATGACTTTGTCATTCTGGGCGATGACGCAGCGCAGGAGTTTGTGGAGAAAGCACTAAGAGAAAAGTACGATCTTCGTGTCGATGGAAGCATTGGCGTAGGAGAGGCAAAGCAGGAGTTTTGTGTCTTGAACCGTCTCGTACGTTTCGACGAGCGGTCAGGATCAATCTTCTACGAGCCAGATCCACGTCACGCCGAGATCTTGCTCAAGGATTTAGGCATGGAGACGTGCAAGCCAGTCAAGAGCCCAAACGAAAAGCTAACTGCAGAAGCGCTAGCCAAAAGGTTAGAACTGGATGTGGTTGATCCACACAGGATCAGTCAATATCGTTCGCTCACTATGCGAGCAGCGTTCTTAGCCCAAGACCGTCCTGATTTGTCAGAGACAGTCAAGTGCCTCGCACGAAAGATGCAAGGACCCACCGAAGCTGATTTCGGTGACCTGAAGCGTCTAGCTAGGTATTTGAAGGGCAATATGCGAATGGTGCAGAAGTTCACTCCGCAGAAGTTCAGCAATGTTGTGTCAGTTCATGCCGACTCGGACTTCGCAGGCTGTCTTCTCACTCGGAAGAGTACTACAGGTCTAGTCTGTTACTATGGGCGACACACTTTGCGCCACTCGAGTAACCTACAGTCCACAGTCAGTCTTTCATCAGGAGAAAGCGAATACTATGCCTTGGTCAAGGCAGTGGCTTCCGGAATGGCAACCCAGGAGCTACTTAGAAGCTGGGGCATTAATGCGAATCTCCAGGTGTACACTGACTCAGCTGCAGCACTTGGAACGTGCAATCGGCTTGGACTTGGGAAATCGAGACACATACAGACCAGATACCTCTGGATTCAGGAGAAGTTGGCCGAGCGATCGTTCGAGCTGATCAAGATCGACACCAAGCTGAATACCGCCGACATCTGTACCAAAGCATTGGCAAGCGAAGCTGCAGAACGACATCTGAAGGCAATGGGTTTCGAAGTAGTTCAAGGACGTTCATCAATAGCAAAGGCTGTTGTGTAGTGTCCCAAAGTGGACAATGGCCTAAATCACCCACTGTCCAGGAGGGGTGATTCGGGACACGTACCCTCATAAATCATGAGGTGTATGTACCTTGTTTTGGCTCAAGTAAAATAGGAGTGTTGCAATTTTCTGATCAGTGGTTTAACAACTGGAAAAAGAGGAGTTGCCATTCCAAATTTGATGATCCAGAAAATCTGGGGCAATATGGGATTTAATGGGGATAATCATGGATAATCAATAATTGATAATTAATAATCACGAATTAATATTTGATAACTAATAATTGATAAACAGTACTCAATAATTATACAGGAACAATCCATTAGTAATTATTAATTTATAATTAATGATTAATAGTTGATAGTCATATATCATATCATATCATATAATATCATATCATATCATTTCATAATATATCATAATAATGTGGGTATGTTATCCAGAAAATATGAGTATCATATCATATCCTATCATATCAGGCATTCAATATCCAGAATACGATGTAATCTGGTGACGTAATGGGATAATATCCGTATAGTGGGACATTTTTTTAAAATCAGATCATGATTTAAATAGATCAACAATCAAGAACTATTAAACTATATATTGAAATAGAAAACAATAATTTGGGTATATAATGATACCAAAAATCATCTAATGGGATAGTATTCAAAAAATAAGGTAAGCATATCATATTCAACTCCCATACATCTGCATTGTCGAATCACATTATCTCTTACCATATTATCCTGGATTATAATCACTATAATATCAGCAATTCTGGATATCTTCTCCAATCCTATCATCCTTCAATGACCAAATTGGAGATGAACACCATTCACAATCATAGTATTTAAATATAAGATCTGGATATTGATATATGTTCACATATGGATCGTTATCACCATATCATCATATTATCACCATAAACAATCATAGTACTACATTGTAATTATAACAAAATATCAATGACCAACTATTCAAATATAATTATAATTATAATTCAATATAAAGTGGACAAAACCATGTCATAAACTACCCATTTGGGAATGGTTTATACAAGCTATAAAAATGGGATGACTGAGGGATGGTCTATGGCATTCATTGTTTTATCCACATTAATTGCAATTGTACATTGTAGCTATATCGATTATAACAATCATGACAATCATAACAATTATTCATATAATTATAATTCCATATCATGAATATGAATAACTATTATAACTATTATATAATTATTATCCAATACTATTTCATAATATATATATATATCAATTAATTATACATTGATAGTGATATGATCAATGCCAAATATCATTAATTATCAACATCATTGTAATTATCATAACTATATAAAACTGGCTATAATGATTAGTCATAGTTATTCATATATAGTTATAATTATCATTGTATTATCATTGGTCAAGTAACATTATATGGTAATTATCATTAGTTATCCAATCATGAAATAATGATTATTACAACTATACATGTGATAATGACAATCATAAGAATTACCCTCTGGTAAACTAACATAATTATGGAAAATCACCATTTTTAATGGGAAAATCCACTATAAATGGCCATTTTCAATAGCTATTTTGACATAACCAGAGGGTAAATCCAATCTGAAATCCCATTAGATCCTATTAAACCACCATAAAATCCCATTAAATCCTATTAAACCAGAGGGTATTCATGATGATGAAACTGGCCTAGCAGGCTGCCGCGGCTGCGCCGAGCTCCTGCGTCTGCACGGCGCCGTGTTGTCGCCGGGCGCGGCCAATGCGCTGCTCTACGAGGCCGCGGCGGCAGGCGCGGCCTCCTGTCGTTTGATGTGGTTTTTTAAGGTGGCTGAACCATCATTTTATGCACCATAAAGATGATCTATATATATATATGTATTATATGTATATATATATATACACGATGTGATCAATGGTGATGTGATCAATGGTGATGTGATAATATATATATATATCATTTATAATATGTTTATCGTCATATTGGGATTTTTGATTCATGTGTCTATATACTCTTGCAGTTCTTCACCCACCATTTTTCCAGGCAACTCCAGATGCTTGGAAACTTGGCCATGGGACCCGGTTCGCTGGTGAGGGGTTCACCAACCAGCAGCAATGGATAGAGATATTACTAACAACCAAAAAGATCGGGGGGATATTACTTACAAATATATGATTGGTGGAATGGAACATTTTTCATTTTCCCATGTATTGGGAATAATCATCCTAACTGACTTTCATATTTTTCAGAGGGGTAGGTATACCACCAACCAGAATATCTAATTTTTTGTTGAGATTATACCCCTAAAAACATCTAGAACCAACAGATGGGATGGGAAAACACCAATATTTTTTTACACCACCATAAATTGGGTCCCAAACATGTCTGAATCTCCCTGCTAAACCATGGTCTTGGGGGATGTGTAAGGGAAGGAATTATACCACACTGTTTTTTTTGTTCCGCCAAATCTCAAAATTAGTTAGCTTACGAAACAGATGCTGTTGAACGATTCTTGCTCCTGCCAGTTGAAAGAAATACCCTTATAAAAAGTCACGATCCATTCCTTCGAAAATTATCAACATGAAAATATCTCAATCTCATGTTTTGCATGGCTCTAGGGCTCCCATGAAGACATTCGTTTACACCATGGGGTGGTGGATTGGGTGGTAGGTCCTGGTAGGTACTTATCTTGATCAGTATGCCCCACTTTCTCCAGACGTTGATAAGTTAGTACCCTGATGTCCCAAGAGAAATGCATTGCTTGTGATCCCAGATGTCAGCCCCATACCCCCCGTTGGTGATCCCAAACTGCACCACCCAACAGTGATGCACTACTGGATCTACTGATGTCCCAAGATGAAAATTACCCATGCATTGACTTGACAGGAAAGCCTCTATTTGAAGGTATACCACACTGGTCTCCTGTAAAATGATCCTGAAACCAAGCCATTGATTCCATTGATATCTGGTGATCTTCCCGTCTTCCCCGTTGCTGGATCCATGTTAGTAAATGAATGTGAATTATATATCTTTCGTCAATATCAAACATGAATAGAAATTCTTCAGAAGGGTTTTAGTCCAAGCGGTGCGGGGTTGAACACGGACTGTTGGCGTGCAATCCATAGACCCCAACATATCCCCATGATAACTCGTTGAAGTAGTTAGTATTATATACGCCATGTTTGGACAACACCCACAAAATCCCAAGGCTGTTTCCTTACATCCTGTTTAGTCTCAGAAAATCACATATTTCCCCATCACTTTTTCGATATTCTAAAAGATCCCAAGACATCCCCACTTTCTATATTCGTTGGTCAAACGTCCATGAATCCTGGTTGGTTTGGTCCCTATAAAAATCATGCTTGGTTTACATTCGATGGGAAATCAAAAGGGCACAGGAAACCTCGATTTTCCCAACGAATCCATTGATTCGGGCATATCATGTCATATCCCCAATTGGCAGCAACATTGATATTCCCGTAACATATCCCACAGGCCGTTAAATCCCCTGAATCCCAATCCATTCTCAATCCATTGATTCCCACAACACATCCCATAACATATCAATAAATAGGCAAAAAAATGGGTGATGTTCAATCGCTATCTTCGATTCCATCGGAAAATCCACCACATTTTTAGATGTTTTCCCAGCTATAAAGCTCCATTTTTTTCAGGGGAAAACCTCGATATATCGGGGGATTTTACCCAGGATGACATCCGAGCGGTTTGTCCAATCCATTGCTGGATCCATTCTCAATCCCATCAACTATCCCAGAACAGATCCCATTGTGGATATATGATCCCCATCATATCCCCATCAGATGCCCAGATTTTCCGCTTGAAAAACATACATGGCTGGTTGGTAAATCTCTGAAGAAAAAATGGGGATAGGGGGATCATCTATGGATTGGTATACTGAATAATAAAATGGAATATATGTTTTTTTTGGGACAATTACTGTAATAAATTGAATATATATAATTAAGAAGATATAGCTCCGAAGCATATCCCATCTGATATAATCAGAATATCTATAATTCATTATAATTCTATCTCCATAAAGATTGGGATCATGATACATATCCCACTGATATCTCCCCATTTTTCAAGCCCTCCATTTTTCACCGGCGCTTGGCTCGGCGCTTCCGTTAGGAGCTGCTACTGCTGGACGCGGCGGGACGTCCCCGGGCGAATCCTTGGGCATCGCCCAATGCCAGACCCTTCAAGACATGGGATGGCCGGCTGGCGTCACTGGGCGCAGGAAAGCTATGGAAAAAGATGGGAAAATCTGGAATTTGAGACCTGAGACCTGTTCGATATAAGTAAATGGATATAGGTGTGGAATTGTCGTGATATGTTGATGATGTTTTTGGATTAGTGGTATTATTTTCTTAAGGAACGACATGAAATGTGTACAATTAGGTAGTAGTAGCTATGTCGAAGCAATAATGGAACTTTATAACCAACAATTGTGTGCAATTGTTACATGAATGGGGTTGTATACGTGGTAACTAAGAAATGATGGCTCGCAGCTCGCTTGCAAAAGAAACCTTCACAACCATCTAAAGAGCCCTGCTGATTGAAGCTACAAAATCAGAAGAGATTGGATTTACCGTAGGGTAAAGATAGGAAACGATGTGGAAAACCAATGGTTTCCCCTTCGGAACATGTTCAAATCGTGGCTTCTCCACATCCTGCGGTCCTGCGATAGGTGAAAACCCCTATCCCTTCAGCTTGGGACTTGGGAGGTAGCTTGAAAATGCTTGAAACCAGGTGTTTCCCATGGATTGTGTCTCTCCATGACCAGCATCTTTTGAGTTCCAAATACATCCAAATACCATGACCAATCTGCAGATTAATCATGGTTGGGGGTATGATCCACATTGTTACGGCGATATCAGCATGATATCCCCAATTGTTGGACAATGTTGGAGAATTTCCCCATTTGGGCTTGTTATATATATCCCGTCCATTTACCCCAATCTTTTGGTTGGTTGAATGAAATCCCCATCAGTGCTCGTTTCAACTCGATTTACCATGCTTGGTTTCCCCATTTATTGGACGATGGGAAGAAGAACAAAGGAAACCTCCATATTTGAGGTACAAAAAGATGCTTAAACTTTAGATATTCCCTTATGGTTGGTTGAATCTCCATTTTTTGATGGCGAAAACCCGACCGTGTCCGTGTTGAATAAATCCGACCGTTTTTTGGTTTCAATACCCTCGTGAATCATGGGTGGAACATGTTTTGAACTCCGCAAAAAATCTGAAAAACAAGAGAGTCATATGCTCATTATTTTATTACAGTATAGTTTTGTTATGTTTTACATCTCATGATGAGTTATAGAACCCCTACCCATGGTATATATATATATGTATATATATATAAATTATAAACATATATAAACATAATAATCCCCCCTATATAACTCTACCAAGGATCAAAGCTCTGCATTTCAGGCACGGAGGCACGGCCCTGGATGCGTCGGAGGTGAAGCAGCACAGCCTTTGTGCATCGCTGCTGCGCCGCGCAGGGGGGCGCCACTCCATGCAACGCGCCCATGGCGGCAGCTGGGGAGGAGGGGGTGATGAATTCGTCGCCCGCCCCGTTTTTTTTGGTGTTCTTTCAGCGAAAAATCTATGAAGATCTGGACTTTTCACAGGATCAATAGGGGAGGGGGTTGGTTTTGTTGCAGCAAACATGTTAGATTTTGATCTATGAAAAGTGATGAAGACAGGCATTCGGCCAGAGATTATCATATGGAACATTTCTAGGGGATCAAACAAATGGTAACTGGAAAAAATCTGGAAAGTAAGGCAAGTAGGGCTTAAAATTGGTTTCATATTTTAACACGTGCATCAAAGCCATGTCTTTTTGGTGCTTGTTTTGGCGCCCCATTCGAAACTCAGCAAATAAGAATTTGTTCAAATGTGTGGTTGCAACTTCTATTTTTTCTAGCTACAGGAATTGGGGACACACGATTCTATGAAAATTGACATACCACCAGTCAACCTGCGGGCAATAAAGGACGATTGTGATACCGTCTAGCAAACAGACATGGCCACTGACTACCCTCTCAGTTATAAAATTTTGTGGCTGCTTTCTCTGCGGAACATTACAAGATGCAAAGTGCCATAAAATGCAATGGTTTGTCGAATTCCACAGTGTTTGTTTGGAAACTGCGGCTATTCATAGCATGGACCATGATGTTTATTGATGTTTCCCCAACTTTTGCATGGGCATGGATAGTCTTGCAAAGACAACAAACACAGGGAGATCAACAAAATGAAACATTACAACTTTGGGTTTCCATGGTTGTATCCTTGACATAACAGTTCAAAGTGATATAACAAGAACAGGGCTCTTCAACCGACCACAATGGGGATTTTATGATCTCCGTGGGTACAGTAACAAATTAGCCTCTGATTTAGCAAGGCAAATGGAAATCCCTGAAAAACATAGGGCTTCAAAAATAGGACAATCATGGACAACCATGGGGGATATGTCTATTGCCAGATTCGATCATGAGAGGTGACGTTACCAGAATTGCTCTGTATATCCCATTAGGACCCGATTCTTAGGTAAATATCCCCATCTTATGTGCTTGACCTATGTGATGTCCTTGCTATTGATCCGCAATTTCCTGACTTATTCCATTCATTTCTTTTTTTCAGCCAAGAAATTGCGAGGAAACAAACAAGCAAAGCTCATTGACATGTTTGTTAAGGCTTAAAGGCTTATTTTGAATCATATTTTTCTGCATTTTCCTGCCATGTGTCAACCCACATGTCCCAATCTGGGTTGAATCCTTTGGTTTGTCAGGATTTTCCCATATTTTCCCATAATTCACTGGTCAGTTTTTAGGGATTCCCATGTTTTCACAGCCATCTCAGAGCTTCGTGCGTTTTTAGGTGCCGCAGAACTGGCGCTACCCGAGATGTTGCAGCAATGGTTGCTGGAGGGCGCAGATGTCGAGGTGCCGTTTCTGATGATTTGAATAGGATTTCAATCCCTGATCACCCAGATTGATTATATATTATATATATGATTATTAATAAATTATAATCTGATAAAGATTGATATAGTGATGTTTTTTGTTTTTTTCTGAATCTTAATTTCTGAGGGATTGATTTAAGATTAATTAAGATTGGTTATTGAAGATGGACTATATTTTGGATGTGCAACATCTTTGATTTTGGACGGATATTTCGAGTTGGGTGGTGGAACGGCGGATGCTTTCGAGTGGAAGCTTTTGCCCTTCAATTGAAAGAAGGTCAAAAGAAAGCCGTTTTGACCTGTGATGGGAGATGTACAAGCAATCAGCATGTTCCTTTGAACTTTAAACTCTTTGTAGATTCGATTGAGTAGATTCCACATGTTGATGGTTTGGTAATGTTATTTGTACCCTCCGGTAATCAAACGTGGCTATGGACAATTCATTCCCCATTTGTACATGATTTTCCCATGGACAAACCTCCATGTATAGGGGATTTCCCAGCCAGCCATGTTTGCTTCCTGAAGGGTAAGTTTTGATTGAACATAGTGACATAGAAACTCACCATTTTTGATAAGCAAATTATCACACTATGTAAATGGTCCATGGCTTCCATAATCCCCCATAATCCTGCATCTTCCATAGCTATGAGACGATTTTCTCATGAACAAACCTCCAAGTATGGATGATTTTCCCATGACCTACAATCATCGAGGATTTTCCCATGAACAAACCTACAATGACAATATCCTACAATCATAGATGATTTGCCATGTTTTTCCCCGCTTTGTCCCATGATTTTCAGGAGAGGGACAGCAGTGGCGCGACGCCCCTCTGGTTGGCTGCCAAGGGGACCAAATGCCCGGCCAGCGAGCTGCAGAGCGACTTGGCCGCGGAACCAGCTGGAGAAGTACCTGACCCTTCCCCTAGAAGCCAAAATAAATTTGGAAAATCCATGAAAATCCATGGTTTCCCGAAAGTCTAGACATGATAAGTAAACTCCACATCGAACTGTAAACGTTTACGGGACGGTATGTCGGTATGTCAAGGGATGAATTTGAATTAATTCTACGGATCCGCGAATTGTGGGGGATGCTTCAAACATGTTCAAAAC
The DNA here is from genome assembly GCA_947184155.2 of Cladocopium goreaui. NCBI lineage: Eukaryota > Dinophyceae > Suessiales > Symbiodiniaceae > Cladocopium > Cladocopium goreaui. The sequence goes on along the minus strand of CAMXCT020000798.1, from coordinate 151,235 downwards.
AATTGAAGACCCATTAAAAGACACCCATCAAAAACCCAGGAAAAGAAACAAATCATTGACTATCAATTATCATCATAGGTGTTGAACATCACCATTATCGCCCTTCTGAATCATTGGTATTTCTCACCACCAATCATTTGTGCTGCAAAAAAAACAGGATTTGACCTGCCCAGGAAGCGAATGCATTGAGCTCTTGCTTGCGGCCAGGGCCACCGTCGACGCTTTGCCAATCACACAGGACCGGTTTTCGGGGTGGTTTTCGGGGTCAAGCAGGTGACCCACAAGTGATTGGGAATACCAAGAAACTTTTGTAGTATATATTTAATGGTTAATAGTGGTTAATAATGGTTGATAATGGTTAATGAGATATACTGGTTGGTGGTTTCAAACATGGCTTTTATTTTCCATAGTATATGGATGTATATGGGATAATCCTTCCCATTGACTCATATGTTTCAAGATGGTGAAAACCACCAACCAGTATATATAAGTATAAGTATATAAGATTATATAAGTATTATACACAAACAAATTTGATTTTTTGAAACAACAGGAATGGAAAAGTCGGCCCGAAACGGTTTGATTCTTTTGCCCCTGAGTCGCATGTTTTGCGATTCGTATGGTTCTATCATGTTCTATCCACAGAGAATAGGACCTCCCCGTCAATGTCAACGGATTTTGCACGCACGACCAGCGGCTGTGACTGCGAGGAAGGAGTACATACTTTTCTTTCTGGTTGGTGGTTTGGAACATTTTTTCTTTTTCCATATACTGGGAATGTCATCATCCCAACTGACGAACTCCATCATTTTTTCAGAGGGGTAGGTATACCACCAACTAGTTCTCATCATTTTCCACCAGAAATCCGCCATTTTTATCCATCCCAGTCAGGACATGCGTAAAATCCGAGGCCTTTACTAAGTGATCTCCTAACTTCAATGGGAATTTCAGGATCATATAGGCCTTATATATATATAATATAGTAGGTACCTCCAATCAACCGGTTCCTGAAATGGCCATTGATAACTGATCTTAGAATCTGATGAAATCCCGGCGATTTGATCAGGAGACACCGTTAATGGTGGCGGCGCAGCGGGGCTCTGTGGCGCACTGCCAGCTTTTGCTGCAGGCAATGGGTCAGCGTCATTTTCGCTGCAACTTTCGGTAGAAGTTGGCTGAAAAAAAATTGGGTTCAATCCCTTAAACCATCTTAACCCTTATTTTCAGTTGGATTGTTGGTTGCCGTGACGCACCTCGTCGTCACATAGTTCAACCATGTTCAACCCTACAAAAAGGTTGGCCGTAACAAACCTCTGGTTTCATCAAACATGGCACCGGAAAATGTCCATGTGTATGGGAAAATGCACGAACAAAGCTTGTTCAAAATCGTGATTTTCCAGCCTTGTTTGATTGCCCGAGGGTAAATCTGCCCATCGTACGTGGTTGATCCATTACTTGGATGTGCATCCCACTTACGAAGTGCTCTGCAAGATGTTATAATATGTTACAAGTGTATTACTGTACAATATATTATCATCACCCTGTCAACCATGGAATATCCCAAAAATCTTGAAAGCCAAAGATAGAAGAGTCACACGCCCTAGAGCGAAAAACAATGATGAATCACTGAATCATCAATCTTTTTTTGGGGGGTTACGAAAAATCTATCCGCGTTACTCTCTAGTAAACTAAGATGTTTACTAACATAACTATGGAAAACCCACCATTTTGTGTGGGTAAATCATGGTAAATCAAGGAACTAAATGGCCATGTTCAATAGCTTTTTGTATGTTTACCAGAGGCTATGGCTTGTTGGTTACCCTGCGAAACGGCCAGGCGCAGGCCGATGTGCTGCACCAGGACCGCCGCGGAAAGCGGGTGGTGCAGCACGCTGTTCACAGCGCAGCGCGACAGCTGTTGCAACGAGCCGCCCTGCAAGGTGGGGATTAGTGATACTGTATATTACCCTCTGGTTATTTAACATAGCCATGGAAAATCCCCAAAATAAATGGAGGTTTCTAGCTGGGAAAATCATCTATTTCTATGGGCCATCTATACCATGGCTATGTTAGTCATAACTAGAGGACATTAGTGGTGATGAATGCTATGAATGGTGATTAGTCAGACCAGGTCAGACCCATCAATTTTTTTTCCGTGGTTTTTGTTGATTTTTCCGAGAGGAATATGGACGAAATCTATGGTTTCATGGGAATATTCGCGGGACAATTTAGTTGATATGATATGATATTTAGGATTGGGATTGGGTTTTCTGGAGGTGGTTTCTTCGTTGGGACCAGGTCAGTATTGAAACAAACGAAGTAAATTTGATTTAACCAGCATTGGAGCTGAACCAACTAGTGAAGGGCCGTGTTTCATAGTTGTATAAAGTTGTGTCTAGAGGGAGACTTGAAAACTTCATAACGGTATCATCGGGTGTTTTTTGTTCATGGCAATGCTGCACTACTGTTTTTTTGCCATGGCGAGTGGTGTGGATTTGGCCCGGCCAGGTGAGGCGAATTTGGCTGGACCTGAAGGGTTCGACGGCCGGGGAACCCGAGGACGCTCGGGAGATTTTTTGGCCGAAGTAACTCAGGATGAAAAAGGGAGATACCCTCTGGTTATGACTAACATAGCACAATGGCCCATAAAAAAATATAAAAATAGATTTAGCTAGCTATAAAATGGGTGGATCTTTCCATGGCAAACTGTGAATGTCATAACCAGATGGTATCATGAGAGATCCCTCAACTTAGGGGGATTTGACGAAGCATCCACTTTTTTTTGGATGTTTCATGGAGAAAAAAATATGGAACATATGCCATGCAAACATGGCAGACATGGCAGCTACGAAATCTACTGGCAGGTTAGGGAGAGGTATTCCGGTATCCCTGAGGCACTCTGTTCAAAGGACCATTCCAAAGGAGGATAGGTTGTCAATCCTTCTGGAACCATCTCTGCGGGGAATGACATTTCACCAGTTATCTTGTTGTATTCATCAGTGCCATGGTTTTGATCCATAGCCATGACCTCTGAGCTTACAGACTCATGGAATCTCATGTCTTTTCCGGTTGGCGATCTCAACTATATATATATATTATAATTTATGTTATCTGCTTGGTGGTTTGGAACATGGCTTTCATTTTTCCTTATTTTTTCCATATATTGGGCATTTCATCATCCCAACTGACGAACTCCATCATTTTTCAGAGGGGTTGAAACCACCAGGTCGCGGGCGCGTCAGGCGCCTGGCGTTTTTATAGCGTTTCTGCACCAAAACGTCTCTTTTCAACTCTTTTAGCAGTTGTTGGCGTCGATGTTTTTCACCAACTTTGCCAGCTCTTTCAGCATGACCAGTGGTGTACAAGTTTGGAGATTACATCTCCACACATATTGGAAACAACGACGTCGCAGAGATGGATTCACCTCTGACCCCACCAAAGTCTTCACTTTTCTGTAGCGTAGCATCACACGTGCAGTTGCCTCACGTAAAATTGAAGAGAACGTGCAGTAGCGTAGCATCACGTAGTTGTGTAAATTGAAGAGAACGTGCAGTAGCGTAGCATGACGTAGTTGTGTAAATTGAAGAGAACGTGCAGTAGCGTAGCATCACGTAGTTGTGTAAATTGAAGAGAACGTGCAGTAGCGTAGCATCACGTAGTTGTGTAAATTGAAGAGAATGTGCAGTAGCGTAGCATCACGTATTTGTGTAAATTGAAGAGAACGTGCAGTAGCGTAGCATCACGTAGTTGTGTAAATTGAAGAGAACGTGCAGTAGCGTAGCATCACGTAGTTGTGTAAATTGAAGAGAATGTGCAGTAGCGTAGCATCACGTATTTGTGTAAATTGAAGAGAACGTGCAGTAGCGTAGCATCACGTAGTTGTGTAAATTGAAGAGAACGTGCAGTAGCGTAGCATCACGTAGTTGTGTAAATTGAAGAGAATGTGCAGTAGCGTAGCATCACGTATTTGTGTAAATTGATTTAACGTGCAGTAGCGTAGCATCACGTAGTTGTGTAAATTGAAGAGAACGTGCAGTAGCGTATCATCACGTAGTTGTGTAAATTGAAGAGAACGTGCAGTAGCGTAGCATCACAAGTCCAATGAACGTTAACATCCCCCCCCACCCACCCACCCACCCCCCCCACCCCCCAACGAACCCATTTATCACAGAAAACACGCGAAATTACCAGGCGCCTGGTGCGCCCGCTGGCAACCACCAACCAGATAATTTATGTTATAGTTATATATTCATTTCCCAACATGAATATTCATGGAATCAACGGTATGATCTTCTTACCTGACTCAATTACTTGGGGGTTGCGCTTGGTGAGCCCAGGCCCCGTGCTCAGCCCAGCGCCCATGGTGCCCATGATGCAGGGCCAAGAAGGTGGGAGTTTCCATTGCCATGGGGGTACCCCAATAGCTGGATGATTTACAAGGGAAATCCTATTAAAATGGATGATTCAGGGGTACCCCCACTTTCAGAAATCTCCATTTGATGGCTTAACCTCGGGGAAACGAACACTTTGCGAACTGGACAATCACCATTTTGAATAAATAACGAAGGAAAATGCTATGTTTAAACTGTTATATAGTTATTACCATAGGGTACAGATGGTACAGTTTTTTCTCCAAAGAGTATGTCCACACTAAGTGCTTCCAATATCTTCTAATGGTAACGTTGGCAGATGCGGGTTGAAATCAGACTTAGAAAGGTGCCGCGGGATGTCATTTTTCGGGGCAGGCACAGTATTTGGTGAACGATATTTTGACAGGCTCAAGACACTGGTTTTGTGAGACTGTCATCACGTTTGGGTTTCATAACTGGCATACCTGGTGATAATTTTGTTTGGCAGGTGCGATACTTTGGATGCCTCAGGTTCAGTTTTCGTGGCAAGACTAAGACTGTAGAGACCTCGACAAAAAAGCATTTAAAACCTAGTAGGTGAAGCATTGTTTCTTACATTTTCAACTTTCATGTCTCGTGGTGTCGCGCAACATGGTGAAATTCAATCATGCGCTCGTGCAACCCTCTCGTCACTTTGTGAGAGTCGCATGGCTCTCGTTGTGGAGGTGTGCTCATGTTTGATTCACGGACGGAGATGTTGGGATAATTCTAGATCCTATAAAGTTGGCTTTCAAAGATCCTTGTAGGGAAATCCTGTGAGTTCCCCTAATGAATCCTTGTGCAAAGATCTTGTGAGTTCCTAGATCTGGTCGTAAAGGGATCCTGTGAGTTTCTGATGATCTTTGTGTAGAGATCCTGTGAATTCCTTTGGTCTTGTGATGTCTCGTGCAAAGAGATCTTTTTAGTTCCTTCAAGGGACCCTTGTACACAGATTTTGTGAACTCGTTGCAAAGATCCTTTGTACGGACATGCGGTAAGTTCCCCCAGAGGATCCTTGTATAGAGATCTCGTGAATCCCCTAAGCGGGATCCTGGTACGTGAGTCCGTTTCAAGGATTGTAAAGAGTCCTTGTACAGAGATCCTGTGAGTCCTGTCCGTTTAAACATGAGATCGGACCAAGTTTCTATAGTAACCCCATTTACTTCCCCCACACTGTTTGAGTCCCTTGCATGAGTATATATAATATATGATATGTATATATAGATATAATACATATATATATATACATATGTTGCTTTGCATAATGGCGTTTAATTTAGTTGCATCAGACCCTTTCCATCATCAGGCGGAGTCACTAAGGGAGTTACATGTTTGGCCTCCTGGTGTTGCGCTTTCACAACAGCAGGATCCACCAGTCTCCATTATATTTTTTTGGAGGAATGCGCCTTGTCCTGCCGCAAAGAAAAAACAGTGTGTTTGGTTTCGACGAGAAATTGCGCAAGGATGATATGTATATATATACGTATATATATATAATTACAAATATAACTATATATTTTTATAGTTATATAGCATTACATATATATATAGCATTACATATATATATATACAATTATACAAAATTTTGTACAACGGTATATATATATATAAACTTATGCATATTAATTCATATCCAACCCCCAAGCGGGTTATTTCAAAGCTTTTGCGTACCCCAAAATCTCCTGCTTAGAGAAATGTGATCTCCATTATTTTATGTCCATAAACTGGTGTATTCACCATTCTGAACAAACCCATATCGATAAATTGATATTGTTGGTGACATGAATCAATTTCATCATATCCCCATGAAAATCATGGTTTCAGAGCGTATACTTGTCTTGTTTTAATTACTTAAATTCATCGTTCTTGCAGAAAACTGGCCAAACTGGTGCTACTCTCGTTGTCGCAAGGGATTGAGTGATAGATGTGATGATGATGATGCAAACTCCGGTTGAAAGCCTGGTTTTGGACCCAAACATATACCAAATTATCCCATCATCAAATCCCAGCAGAGGACGATATCCTTTTCTCCATTATATATCCAGAAATGAGGATATTGCCTTTCAAGTTTCTTACTGGTGCTAAACATAGGGAATGGGGAATGAGCCATAATCACTAACAATCATCCCATTCCCCTGTTTCCCATTCTTTCCATTGTGAATAGTGATTGTTATATGTATATATATATAATATTATATTCTATTATATTTTATTATCTTCTATTATATTTTATTATATTCTATGATATTTTATTATATTTTATTATATTATATTATACAAAATATAGTATAATATAATATAATAAAATAAAATATAATCTTTAAAATATAATATAATATACTATGATACAATATAATTTAATATAATGAACTATAATATAATATAGTATAATACAATACAATATAATATATAATATAATATAATATGATACAATATATAATATATAAAAATGTATTATAATGTAATTCAATATAGTATGATACAATATATAATACAATATAATAAAATATATAATTTAACATGATACAATGTATAATGTAATTTAATATGATACAATATAATATAATCTAATATGATATACAATATAATATAATCTAATATGATATACACTATACAATCTAATATAATGTACAATAGACAATATATAATATGATATATAATATATCATATGTACTATGATATATAATATATAATATTTATTAATAATACAATATAATATTTTATAATATGATATTATATAATATTATATATTATGATATTAATATAATATAGTATAATATATTTAATGTAATATAATATACTGTAATATAGTTCATATCACTTTCTGATGATTCACCCAAAGATTTGATTGCTAAACATGTACTTTCCAGGCCGCAGTTGCCGATCCTTTGAGACTTGGAATGTGCAGCCGCAGGAAACCTGGCCCGCAGCGGCTTGGAATCTGCTGAAAACGGGGCAAGTTGGACCGAAGCCGGGGTCATTTTGTTCTTGTTTTCTTTCATTTTTTCAAATAGACTTTCTGAAACCATCTGATGATCTTTTCCACACGTCTTGTTGGGAAACATTCTCAAACCATGGTGCCTTTCATATTTCTCTGGAATCAAACATTAGTAAGTATCGCTCAGTTTATATAAGTATAACCAAATGACGTACCACGCTTGTAAATACTATATACACACAAGACTGGGTGTATACAACTCACAACAATGGGAATCAATAGGCACGTAATCCTTAACACCAGTGCGACATGCTTTGGGAATCTGCTGATGGATCGCTTTTCAGCACGCAGCTGAAAATCCAAAATTTTGGCATTGTTTGCGTGCTTGATCTTGTTCCACGTTTGTGTTAAACGAGATGGCCGAGGTCTAAGGTAGGTGTAGCACTAAGAAACATTGTCAAACATGGTCCACCAGTGGGTTTTTGATATTGCATGCCCGTTTCCTCTATCCGGGATTGTGATCACAATTGGTTCAAACAATTATTCTGAGTAATATTAGTAAAGCAATCATAAACCACCCATATAAATTGATGGTTTACACGAGTTTGTACCACCCATAAAAATTGTGATTTTGGGGATGGTGTACTATTGCTTTAATAACATTAGACCAAATGAGATGGTTCTTCGCATTTCACCACATCTTCACTAGTCTGACTTCCTATAGAACGGGTCTCAAGGTGCCTAAACCAACTGCCATGCAGCCGTAGGTTTGATGGCAAATCAGAACAACATGTCAACGATTCATTGAAGATCATTAAATGATATTAAGTGTGTTAGTTTCCCAAATGCTTGGCACAAGCACTGCGAGTAGGGCAGCCTTTTTCATGAGAAGACCGTGCATTTCCCATTTTGTTGGAGCGTTGTATCTCCAACATTTGCTGAGAATTATGAGTTGAAGTTCCTGGACTCAGAATAACAGAAATAGAAGTAGAATGAAGTAGATAAAACATGATAAAAACAAGGCAACAACGAGAGATGATGCGGTGCCTGAAAGCATGTTTTTTTTGGTGCTGGAAGAGAAATCCATCAAAGTACTAGGCCACGGCCGGTCATGCCGCATTGATTTGCCTGGGAATGGACGAACATCCCCAACACATTTTTGAAATGAGGTGTTGCAGCAATAGAATTGCCAAACTTAGATGACAAAAATATCCACACATTCAATTTTCCAATGTCCCAAATTGAAAATTGGATACAGTTGACCTGAATTTGCACCCAAATCGGATGCTTTGTCAAATCGTGAGTTGTTTTTTGTGGCCATAACTTGGGGTATTCCCGACTTCAGACAGACCCTTTATCAACCCATGTTGAATTTCGACACATTAATCACGAAAGCTAGCGTCAGCTAGCTGGAGTCTTCTTGCTTTAGCAAGTATTGGGGGGGCTGCTCAAGGACATCACGTGATTTTTCACGCGAAAGGGGGGCCCCCCCCCCTCCCCCACCACCACCACCATCACCACCATCACCACCATCACCATCATCATCATCATCATCATCATCGTCATCATCATCGTCATCATCATCGTCATCGTCATCGTCCTCTCCCTCGTCCTCGTCCTCGTCATCATCATCATCCTCGTCATCATCATCATCATCATCATCATCATTCATCATTCATCATTCATCATTCATCATTCATCATTCATCATTCATCATCATCATCATTCATTCATTCATTCATTCATCATTCATCATCATCATCATCATCATCATCATCATCATCATCGTTATTCAATTACATTTTATCATTATTGGCAATTATTGTCATTATCACGAAAGCTAGCGTCAGCTCGCTAGAGTCTTCTTGCTTTAGCACGTATTCCGGGGCTCCCCAAGGACATCACGTGATTTTTCCCGCGAAAGGGCCCCCCCCTGCCCCCTCCCCCATATATATCATTGTTATATATCATATATCAATATATCATTGTTGCATCCTCGTTGGGACGAACAATGCCGCGACACGATGATGACAGTCCTTCCGCAACTCACCTCTTCCCTTCCTTCTTTCTCCTACCCCGCTAGCTTTCGTCATCCACCCCCGGCCTCAAGTATAGATACCCTCTGGTTATTTAACATAGCCATGGAAAATGGCCCATTTATAGGTGTTTTTCCCATTAAAACCTCCATTTATAAGGGGTTTTCCATGGCTATGTTAAATAACCAGATGGTATATACTTTATTATGAATGCATGTGTGATTCACAGACACATGCACATATTCTCGCACAGATTCATACGTACATATATCTATACATTTCATTTATTCACGCATATACTCATACGTGTATGCATAAAAAAAATCAGACATATTTTCAAATCCTTCAACCTATCTTCATAGGATGCAGGAATACAATCTATCGATCTATCGATCTATCGATCTATCGATCTATCGATCTATTGATCTATCTATCTATCTATCTGTCTGTCTATCTATCTATCTATCTATCTCTCTCTCTCTCTATCTCTACCTATCTATCTATCTACCTATCACCTTCTAGAAGAATATGTACTCATCCTTTTATTGGTCACATTGCTTTCGGAAGCAGAGCCTGCGCGACATGAATTCAGTGACGTGTGTGGTCTTCCAGCGTCAACCACCTAAAAATCTGGACACAGCTCAGAAAAAATTCAAACCAAGAAAACATCCCTTCACAACTGTGATTTTGCTGTTTCTATAGCAGTTCTGCACGGTTGCTGCATGCTGACACACAATGTTGAACAGGGAGGAAGCTGTCCAAGTTTGATCTTGCAGCTGGGGCGTGCAGAGCGTCCTGGGGCTGATTTGGCTTGCTTCGGCCAGAAAGAAGGAACAGTCGTCCAAGCGGAATGGGCACTTAGGGTAACGTAAGCCAAAGTGGGACTTTCGAACCAACGCTTCAGCAGTTGATTGCAACTCAAACAAGCAATCAATTGGACAGACTTGGTACTGACTTGTCCAAATGGGGCTGAAATGCCGCGATGGACCTGCTCACGGCAAGTATAGTTGGAAGCGTTCTCACAAGAGAACGATTTCATTTCCATTGGCCAAAAGTCGGAAAGAACAGAAACATTACCAAGGTTTTTGTTCATGTTTTTCGTGATGTCGAGATCCAAGACTTTGGGATCCAACTCCATACAAACATTCTCGCTCAAGCATTGGTCGCGGCTCCTGGTGGGATACTGAAATTCTGACGGTTGCATCACGCATGCTATTGGTGACGAACCATTTTTGCAACAAAATGCCCATTCTCAAGCGCTCACATGTTCTCGTCCATCGCACTGTTGGCTGCCAAGGTGGATTGGCGCTCCGCGGCCCCTTGTGGCTATGGTGGCGTCTACGCGCCCGCGGCACCGGGTGCTGTGACCTATGCGAACGCGTGGGGATCGCAGCACCCGTGGCCGGCACCGGAGAACTGGTGGCGGTGAGATGCATGGCAAAAAGGGTTCAGTGGGATTAACCATCATCAAAGTATGTATTTGTAGAAATAATTAGTGATATATTCAAAATATAAAAGGGATCTAATGGGAACACATCAGGTGATAATGGTGGCAGATCCCACGTTATGAATAGGGGGGCACCAATAGTAATCGTAATTTATCGCTGTTTTGCGGATAACCCCTGGATAAATAATCAGGGTCTATATATCTGGGGCTGACATTATTAGTAAATGTTTCAACCGAACATTTTAACCATCAAACGGGGTAGTATGGGGTGTTTAATCATGTTTTTTTCACACGATTTAACCCATCATCAAATGGGGTTATCACGGTAGAAACATGATGATAGAACCAGCAACAAGGAAGGGAACACAGTTTTTGTCACCAAAATCGGGGTAATTATATCACTGGCCGAGGCCATTAGGAGCGGGGACCCATTCAGGTTGTAACTTAGGAATTAGCGTGAGCTAAGCCGAGTACTTGTGGTTTGATTGAGCGGCTGTTGGGAATGTTCTTCTTGAGGGGGATAAATTTGATGTTGAGCGGACACTCTTCAAGTCGTCGTGGGGTGCACATTAGATGAAACCTGCTCGCTGCTTCAGGGGAACTCTGGGGAAATGTGGAAAATTCATCGGGTTTCAACGAATTTTTTGTAAACCCAATTCAATAAGCATCCCCAAAATCACCATTCTGTTTTGGGGGTTTCAACCATCCCCAAATGGTAGTTGTTTATGGCATTGGTTTTCCCGCATTATGGAAATATGATGAAATATGTGTTTTGCATGGCGTTTGGTCATGTTTGGTCCATTTCCTCAGGACCGGCATGCCAACTATGTCCACAAGTCGACCTTGGTGTACCGGTGACGGATGGTCCAGTTTCACTTCTGACTTTGTTTTTCGTTGTGTGTAAGTGCCCACTCGAAACTTAGGACCAGAAATCGGGGTATATCAACTACAAAACCGAGTTTAGCCCAGTGATAAACCAACTTACCTAGTTTTCTTTGGTCAGAACTGTTTGTCATGGAATGGACCGCACATGCCGATTTTCTACAGATGAGTTCACATGAAAAGTGGCTCAAAGCGGCCGGATTGCTCAGGGCATCACTTAAAGTGATGCCGCCAGCGTGCACACCTTGTGGTCGTTTGGCTGCATGGTTGTACGCTTTCCACTCACAAGATCTTTCGGGCGACATGGGCCACTGGTGTAGCAACAATATCCTTCCAAGGGTACTATATGTTGAAATAGTTATTTTAATATAGGATGTAGGGGGAAACTACTGGTAACCATCCACCTGGGTTCGGGAGTATCCCCAAATTTGAAACAAAAGCCCCAGAGATTCTGAGAAAAACCAGCAGTATGGTCAAGGTGGCCCACGTAGACTGTAGACGTTTTAGCAGGGTTGCAATGCCGCAAGGAATGCCAAATAGTCAACCAAGCTGCTGTGCAGAAATTCGCCATCTCTGAGTTCTGATTCAAGTGGGATGGTTGCACCATGATGAAGCCGATATTAGTAACATGCTCAGTCATGATGCCAGTCATGGTTCGCTGGTTCACTGGAAGTCCAGTTCTATTGTCTTGTCCTTTCAAAAACTATGGTTGTTTCCATTGTTTTTTGTGTGCCAGGGATGCTCAACAGTCATAAATAGTTGCTGAAACATTTAATTGTCCAATCTTTAACCTTAAATTTTTAACTTCCATTGAATAGTATTGAATTGCCGGGAAAACCGCAGATGTCCTGAGAATTTTGGAGAATCTGCAGCTAAATCAATGGCGTCACAAATGAACAAATGAACTGGTTACTTTTGAAAGTCAGCAATTTGATGATCATAGATTCTAGATCATGAGTCAGTAGGATGGCAAACCATTATCTGTATGCATTTGATGGCCATCTATAGATCATGAGTCAGGTTTGGACTTTATCATAGATGATCCAGATGCAAATAGGGGGACAAGCAACAAAATGAATGATGAGGATTTGACACGATTTTTGCATGTTTGTCAAAAACAAGTTGATTTTCTCATTTCTGGGTCAGATAATCGGCAGACCCGGTAGACAAATTAGATAATAGGCTGTTTCGGCCTCTCTCCTGTACTTCAACAAGATCGATCAGGATTTTCAGGTTTGAACGGCGAGGTTTCTCATAGCTGAAAACACCAGGTACTACCTGTCCAACCTTGGATTTCGATGGCATACAGCATACATTTTCTGCAAACACCCACGAGTTTTGAGCAGCCCCACAACAATTCGTGGGACATTCCGCAGTTCGGACAGAGAATCGCCGGGAATGTCGATCTGGCAGCGGCAGTTTTTTTTGGTCTGAAAATGGGGTACCCCGAAGTTCTTCTTGCAACTGTGTTTTGTGCAAATTCCAAGACTGGCGGAATATCTGACAGCGGCGAACTACATGATTCACTCCGAACTACATACTTAATAAATCTTAATAAGGCAAATCCACAATAAACCATCCACATGTTTCCCGATTTTACCATTTGAGGGGGATGATGGGTTTACCGTTTTTTGGGGGTCCCCAGTGTTCCTTATATTTCCTGCATAAATTCCAGGTTTTGAACTTTCTATCTATTTGGGGGTTGCTACACTCTGATGATTTAAGCTTGCTATGGAACATCACCATTCTTAATAAGTAAGTAAACATCATCAAACGAAACGGCAATGTTTTTCATAGCGGTGGAAAATTACCAGACAGAATATGAGAGAATACCACATTTCAAGACACTGGTAATTTCAAAAACTGGGTAAATTATAACGACCTCAGTGCGACCTCACTGGAATAATGGTTAGTAATTAAGGGGAATTATCCCCAAATGGTCTTGTTTCAGTCTAATTATTCAAAATTACCAAGAATAAGCTACAATAAACTGTGGTAAACCATAGCAGATGTTCATTTTTTGGGTCACACCGAGATACTGGAGATGTCAGATATCATCATGACGGGGAAAAGGGTCGCTTGGAGCTTTAATTTTATGGAGCATTTAACCAACCACAATGGGGATATAGTGGGGATTTCTTGGGGTAATAGCTGAAATGATATCTGTGCTTTTTCTGGAAACAAGGGATTAATATATATATATATATACATAGATATATCTACCCATTTTAACAGGGAGATGGCGATTCATCAATGGATGAAATGATATACTGTAGTTTTTTTTTACCCAGTATTTTAGGTACCATATCCCTTGTTGCCCTCATTTTCGGATGGTTAAATAATGTCAAGTAAAGCAAATGGCCATTGGTCAATGTTGAGCCAAAGATGACAATTCTGAAGCAGCTGTTGTAGATGAACAACTGACACGCTTGGTCGTGAACGCATCAGTTCGGGGTATGAACTTGGGGTATGAAGATGATCCGTACAGTGATCGTCATGAAAGTACAAGATCGGCAAGTTATATACCAATCTCTAGATGTTTTTCCCATTCAACACCTATTTTGCTCTGGGATTTCCCAATCATTTTGGATGGTCTTATCAGGATGTCGTCAAAGAAAACAAACCGCAAATCAAATTTTATGTCAAGCTGTCAATTTTTCTTTGCAATTTTCAACGGGGACTTGATTAAGCACCTTTTGTGCTGCCAGTTCTGCCCTCTCCTCCTTGCTGCTGACGGCCCAACATCCTGCACAAGGATGAAACACCTGCAGAGATCCGGAAAAAGAACGCCGAAACTGTGTGGATCGGAGGTTTCCTAAAATAGGGGTACCCCTAGATCATCCATTTTAATGGGATTTTCCATTATAAACCCTCCATTTTGGGTATCCCTATTTATGGAACCCCCCTTTTTTACAACAGGTGTCCCATTGAGATGGTGAAGGGGTAAATTATAACGACCTCACTGCGACCGAGCCCTGGAATCATGGTTTTCATAAGGGAATCATCCCAAAATGGTCTTATTTCAGGTTAGTGAAATACGTATGTTTAAATGGATTGGATTTCAGGTGAGTGAAATACGTAGGTTTAAATGGATTGGATTCCGTATGTTTAAATAGCCGGGCGGGCCAAGGAAAAACCTTCCCGGAGGTAGTCTAAAATACCTGTTCGTATATTTAAAAGTCCGTACATTATGTATACTTAAATGTAGTTCTGGTATTGATCATATTGCAAAATTTACCCAGATATTTAAGGGATAATGACTTCCTGCAATGAGATAGCCATTTCAAGTGACCACACCGGACCTGGGATTTCTAGGTACTCCCTGGATGACGGAGGCCATGATTTATTAGCTATGTTGGATTAACAGAGGACCGAGGATACAGTCATTACCCTCTGGTAATGACTAACAGTTTGCGACATAGGAAATGGCCATAGAAATAGTTGATTTTCCCAGCTATAAAATGGTGATTTCCCATAGTTATGTAAACATTTACCGGAGGGTACTTAGAATATCTAGATGCTTTGCTTACACTACCTAGGAAATAGGTGGAAAAAAGTTAAATGATATACATAATGATTTTTTTGTTTGGCCTGGTCGAGAATATTCTGGGTACTTCACTTCAAGTGTAAATGTCACCTTGAATCCCTGGAGAATCCCTTGGATTCTTTTTTTGGGGGCCATCGTCGGAATCGTTCGAATTTCTGGGAGAATCATAATATGACATATGACAATTAATATCAATTCATACTGTTAGCAATAGTAAATCTTCCCAAATTTACCAGTTTTCATGGGTTTGAACCATCAAAATATGCTGTGGTTAGTCTTGTTGCTTGACTAATAAGACTTCAGATTTTTCCTGGTTCAAGTTCAATCCCAAGTTTGATGGTTACCCTCCTGCAAACTAATGGCTCTCCATCCAGGTCCTTCGCCCCGCTTACACGGTGATGGCCGTGGACCTCAGGGGAATGGACGGGACCCCTTTTTTCAGCAGCAAAAAAGGGGTTTGTCATCCGGGAATCAGAGGTGGCAATGGGAAAATGGCCCATTTCTGGATGATTTGCCCAGCGAACTAAACCTCCAGAGATTTTGCATGGCCAGGTTTGATTACCAGAGGGTAGCACCGGTAGGATTTTATCCAGCAAAATCGGGCTTTTACCGAAGTCACTGATTTCAGCAGCAAACATTGAGCATCTGACTAACAAGAAATTAGGATATCTAAATCGTAATTATGGTAGATATCACCATATATTACATATATATATAATTATCAATATATCAATATATCATATATCACCCACACTCATTCAATATCCGATATCCCAAAGACGTTGAATTGTTGATGGAGATGTACTCATTCCAGGGAATTCAACTGACAACGTGTGACGTTTCTTAATTTTCACCACGTTTCGCAGCGGAATGTTTCAGTGGTTTGGGATGCATCGGATCAATTGCCCGACCCTTTTGTGTCACTTGTGATGTGACAGCCCGATTTTCGCCATGACAGAACATCCCAAACATAGCAGTTTCATCATCCCAAGTATTCGTTGGCTTGCTCCAACTCGTGGTAGATGATAGCCACAGAGAAAACTGGCAATTCTTTTAAATTCTACCTAATCTCTTTTTCTGATTGGTGGTTTCAAACATGGCTTTTAGTTTCCATTTCATATATGGGATGTCATCCTTCCCATTGACGAACTCATATTTTTCAAGATGGTTATTGCACCACTAACCAGTTAACATGTATTAACCATTATTAACCATTATTAGCACTGATGAACCACTATTCACAATGATTAACCATTACTAACCATTATTAACCATTATTATTAACCATTATTAACCGTTATTAACCGTTATTAACCATTATTAACCATTATTAGCACTGATTAAACACTATTCACAATGATTAACCATTATTAACCATTATTAACCATTATTAACCATTATTAACCGTTATTAACCATTATTAACCATTATTAACAATTATTGACAACTATTAACCATTATTAACCGTTATTAACCGTTATTCACCATTATTAACCATTATTAACAACTATTAACCATTATTAACCGTTATTAACCGTTACCAGTAGTACCCGCACGAGGCGGGGCGGAAGTTGCCTTAAAGATATATATATATATATAAGACCTTTCTCATCTATAGAACTTGCATGCGCAGTGCGCCCGCCAAGCCCGTGCGTGCGTGCACTCTGCGAAAGTGGTGTCTTGTTTCACATGTCACATTTGAAGCTCCACTTCACACTCCACACTGCACTCTTCACACTGCACTCTTCGCACTTCACACTTCACACTTGAAACTTCACAGTCCACAGTTCACAGTTCACACTTCACAGTCCACACTTCTCACTTCTCATTGCTTTCTTCACACTCCACACTTCACACTGCACTTTTCACGCCCCACACTTCACACTGCACTCTTCATACTCCACACTTCATCTCATCTGAGCTCTTCTCATCTTATCCCAGCCCATCTCTTCTCATATGTCATCTAAGCTTTCATGCGTTGGACCTACTTTGAACTTATCTCGGCGCTTCTGCACGTCAGCAAGGTTGAGCGTAACTCATGTCGATTCTTCTACACGCCAAAAAGGCGTAGACCATAAAATATTTACAATATTGAGGGCATTAATGCCAAGCGTTGATGCATTGTATCAAATCGCAACGGCAAGTGTAAACATGGTGTAGTTAGTTGTTACCTGTCAAGGAGATTCACGCAGTCCAAGCTCGACAGCTGCTTTTTTTCTCTGCGCTACACTTGGTCGTCTAGGCTTTTGGCAGCTTTTCGGCCCGCACTGGCACGAAAGGGTGGAGAGCTTATCACGCTGGAAGCCTGGTTGTCCGTTAGGGCACTTCACGAAGCAAATCAGGCAAGAAGTTCTCACTATCTGCAATGACATTGCGGACCCAAGCTGCATCTGCTTGCGACAAACGACATTCTGCACCTGCTCGGTAAGCACTCAACAACATGGCCGCAGCGTGCGCGCCATCATCTGTCAGGGCAACGCAGCGCTGTTCTGCCAAGGTATCGTCTTGTTCCGTGCAAAAAGTTGTCAAGGCTTCGAAACAACCAGCGCAGAGTCCATATTTGAAGTAACCCAAACCAATATTCCTGCGCTCCTCGGTTGGGATACTTCGTCTGCACGCGAAGCACAGTGAATTTTGCAACGCGTCGTAGACGTGCAATGCAATCTTCAAGCTATGCTTGAGAGCTGCCATTTCTTCGAAGCCAATGTCAATCCTCAAGTTTTGCGACTCCAAATTTCTTTCCTCTTCCACTTTGCGTCGCAGCAAGTTTCTAAGGTTGGCGCTCTGCAGCACACATGCATTCGTAGCTGTCGAAGCAGCGCTCACGTTGCTGAGCGCATGGAGATCGAGCAATTCGAAATCGACTGCCAACCGCCTTCCAATACGCGTCGGAAATTGCAGCTCCAAAACCGCATCTCGACACCAAAGCGACACAAAGACGATTTTGAAGCACTTTTTAAAAGGAATTTTAAAAGGAAAATTGTTAGCGCCAAAATTGAAAAAAGATTTGCTGACAAATCACTTTCGCAGCCTTGATGCAGCCATTCCAATACGATTTACGATCTTCAGCTGCAAAAGACAATAGTATTACGCATGCAGCCGCGGCACCGAGCAACCTTGACGCAGCCACTACAATGCGACCTGCAGAGACTGAGTTACAAAACACAATAGAACTACACGCAAGGTGTCGGAAATTGCAGCCCCAAAACCGCATCTCGACGCCAAAGCAATTAAAAAACGATTTTGAAGCACTTTTTAAAAGGAATTTTAAAAGGACAATTATTAGCGCCAAAATTGAGAAAATCTGCTGACAAATCACTTTCGCAGCTTTGATGCAGCCACTCCAATACGATTGACGATGTTCAGCTGCAAAAGACAATAGTATTACGCATGCAGCCGTGGCACCGACTAACGTTGAGCACACAAAGTGTCGTGCTCCGGCTTCCTCCCCAAAACATAGCCCATGCAACATTCATGCAGCCATTCCAATGTGATCTGCAACCAGAGCTTCAAGAAACGCATAGAACTACGCACACAGGAACAAGCATTCTTGCAAAACACATAGGCGGAACCAATCGCGTCCGGAACGACCGCAGCCGCAACCGTCGCACAGACGAGGTACCTTTCATCGTCGCCTCCAGCCACTTTACACGGAAAAACACAAGGTTTCGTGCTCCGGCTTCCTCCCCACAACATAGCCCATGCAACATTCATGCAACCATTCCAATGCAATCTGAAACCAGAGCTTCAAGAAACGCATAGAACTACGCACACAGGAACAAAGATTCTTGCAAAACCCATAGGAGGAACCAATCGCGTCCGGAACGACCGCAGGCGCAACCGCGGCACTATACCTTTCATCGTCGCCTCCAGCCACCTTACACGGAAAAAAACAAGGTTTCGTGCTCCGGCTTCCTCCCCACAACATAGTCCATGCAACATTCATGCAACCATTCCAATGCAATCTGCAACCAGAGCTGCAAGAAACGCATAGAACTACGCACACAGGAACAAAGATTCTTGCAAAACCCATAGGAGGAACCAATCGCGTCCGGAACGACCGCAGCCGCAACCGTCGCACAGACGAGGTACCTTTCATCGTCGCCTCCAGCCACCTTACACGGAAAAAAACAAGGTTTCGTGCTCCGGCTTCCTCCCCACAACATAGCCCATGCAACATTCATGCAGCCATTCCAATGCGATCTGCAACCACAGCTTCAAGAAACGCATAGAACTACGCACACAGGAACAAGCATTCTTGCAAAACACATAGGCGGAACCAATCGCGTCCGGAACGACCGCAGCCGCAACCGCCGCACAGACGAGGTACCTTTCATCGCCGGCTGTAGCTACTTTACACGGAAAAACGCTAGGTTTCGTGCTCCGGCTTCCTCCCCACTATAGCCCATGCAACATTCATGCAGCCATTCCAATGCGATCTGCAACCAGAGCTGCAAGAAACGCATAGAACTACGCACACAGGAGCAAGAATTCTTGCAAAACACATAGGAGGAACCAATCGCGTCCGGAACGACCGCAGCCGCAACCGTCGCACAGACGAGGTACCTTTCATCGCCGCCTCCAGCCACTTTACACGGAAAAAACACAAGGTTTCGTGCTCCGGCTTCCTCCCCAAAACATAGCCCATGCAACATCATGCAACCATTCCAATGCAATCTGCAACCAGAGCTTCAAGAAACGCATAGAACTACGCACACAGGAACAAAGATTCTTGCAAAACCCATAGGAGGAACCAATCGCGTCCGGAACGACCGCAGCCGCAACCGCCGCACAGTCGAGGTACCTTCATCGTCGCCTCCAGCCACTTTACACGGAAAAACACAAGGTTTCGTGCTCCGGCTTCCTCCCCACAACATAGCCCATGCAACATTCATGCAGCCATTCCAATGCGATCTGCAACCACAGCTTCAAGAAACGCAATAGAACTACGCACACAGGAACAAGCATTCTTGCAAAACACATAGGAGGAACCAATCGCGTCCGGAACGACCGCAGCCGCAACCGCCGCACAGACGAGGTACCTTTCATCGCCGGCTGCAGCCACTTTACACGGAAAAACACAAGGTTTCGTGCTCCGGATTCCTCCCCACAACATAGCCCATGTAACATTCATGCAGCCATTCCAATGCGCACCACTTCCCTTCGTCACCACTTCCCTTCGTCACCACTTCCCTTCGTCACCACTTCCCTTCGTCACCACTCCCCTTCATCATCGCTTCCCTTCTTCACCACTTCCCTTCGTCACCACTCCCCTTCATCATCACTTCCCTTCTTCACCACTGTCACTTCCCTTCGTCACCACTTCCCTTCGTCACCACTTCCCTTCGTCCACTTCCCTTCCTCACTACTTCCCTTCCTCACCACTTCCCATCGTCCCCGCCTCCCTTCCTCACCATTCCCCTTCATCATCACTTCCCTTCGTCACCACTTCCCATCGTCACCACTTCCCTTCGTCACCACTTCCCTTCGTCACCACTTCCCTTCGTCACCACCCGTCATTATCACCACCCTTCATCAAAGTCAATTCCACTGCTTCTTATTCTTTTGTTATGTATTGTTATGTGATCTACCACCCTGCATCATTTCAAGTCGCAGAATTCTATTTGTCCGTAACACGGAAGTATTGCTTTCCCCCCTATCCTTTATTTATGTAAATTGTTATATGGATCTACCACCCCTTCCTCTCCAGGTCAATTTCATAGCTTCTTAATTCTTTTTGTTATGTTATTGTACATATGTATTGTTATATATGTATGTTATATGAAATTCATTAAACCACCCTCCTCAGTCAATTTCAATTCATGCTTCTCTTCTTATTCTTTTGGTGATGTATTGGTACATTAAATGTCATTGTTAATGATCTACCACCCTTCATCATACCAATTGCAACCAAGTAAAAGTCTTCGTGAACTCGGGAAGTATTTGCTTCCCACTTCCATTTGATTAACCATTATTAACAACTATTAACCATTATTAACCGTTATTAACCATTATTAACCATTATTAACAACTATTAACCGTTATTAACCGTTATCAACCATTATTAACAACTATTAACCATTATTAACCGTTATTAACCGTTATTAACCATGATTAACCATTATTAACAACTATTAACCATTATTAACCGTTATTAACCGTTTTTAACCATTATTAACCATTATTAACAACTATTAACCATTATTAACCGTTATTAACCATTATTAACCATTATTAACAACTATTAACCGTTATTAACCGTTATCAACCATTATTAACAACTATTAACCATTATTAACCGTTATTAACCGTTATTAACCATGATTAACCATTATTAACAACTATTAACCATTATTAACCGTTATTAACCGTTTTTAACCATTATTAACCATTATTAACAACTATTAACCATTATTAACCATTATTAACAACTATGAACCATTATTAACCGTTATTAACCATTATTACCAACTATTAACCATTATTAACCGGTATTAACCGTTATTAACCATTATTAACCATTATTAACAACTATTAACCATTATTAACCGTTATTAACCGTTATTAACCATTATTAACCATTATTAACCGTTATTAACCGTTATTAACCGCTATTAACCATTATTAACCATTAATAACAACTATTAACCATTATTAACCGTTATTAACCATTATTAACCGTTATTAACCATTATTAACCATTATTAACAACTATTAACCATTATCAACCATTATTAACCGTTGTTAACCGTTATTAACCATTATTAACCATTATCAACCATTATTAACCATTATTAACAACTATTAACCATTATTAACCGTTATTAACCATTATTAACCATT